>VZZY01009254.1:1875-47260 GCA_013400335.1 Eurystomus gularis
GCTTTTTGAAGTATTAGTTCAGTTCTGTCTTTTCCCAGTTCCTCAGTAAGTGACACTGGGCATGCCATACTCTCCTCTCCTCTCCTCTCCTCTCCTCAAAAGGTGAGCTATAGTCACTATAAAAGTTATTAAAAATCACCCCAATGCTATGCCATGATATATAAGCACAGGCAAGGTAAAAAAAGGCAATCTTGTTTGAAGAATTATTAATATCTCAGAGAAAAAAAACAAACAAACAAAAAACCCCAAACACTTAAAACAAAGCTACCCAAATCACACACTTTAAAAAGAAGCCTACGATTTTCCAAGAGGGCTTGATAGAATTAACACAGAAACTTCTAGGAAAAAAATTCATTTAGTAGATCCATTTCTAGAAGCACATTATGAATTTTCAGTGTCTAGTATTTGGAACTATATTTATGTGAATGATGGAGTGAATATAACTTCAAACCTAACTTTCCAATGAATTCTTGCATTAAAAAATATAATTTCTTTAAATTCTTGATATTATTGCCTGTCAAACCACTCATTTGAATATTCACAGAAACAAAACACAAAATATGCATGAACCCATTGAAAATTAATGCCTTTAAACTTCAAATGAATTTTAACAGTAATATTTTGTAATATTTGCTTTGAACTAAAGTCCTTGAGATTAAGAAATGTAAATTGCTTAACACCTACATACTTATATTTAGTAACTCACAGGGAGAACGAGTGTGATTTTACCCTAAATGAAAAATTAAAATAATTTGTTTAAGGGTTTCACTAGAAACACAGTAGTACAATTTTAATGCTAATTCCATACTATCAAACCAATTTCTTCAAATGATTTGGCCTTTTCCAGGGAGGGAAACCTGTATTGCTTGTGGTCCTACAGAACAGTGGATTCTGTAGTGTTGATTTAGGTGAATATTGGCTTGGCTGAGTGTCTAGCAGTGTTATTGTTACTGCTGTAAATGACCTTAAGGCATGGCAAAAGAGCTAGAAAAGGCTGAATTGAATGTTAATGTGATGATAAGAATGCTTAGTTTTTCAGTGTGGCATTTCAAGTTTCAGAATGAAAGCATAAGCCACCTCTTAAATGATGTGACAGGTCAGAAATGGGAATTAGCCTGTGCTACTTCATCTGTGTTGGTGTATTCACATGAATTGTACATGTATTAATAGTAAATAAGAGTTTTCATGGGGAAGACTGAAGTACGGTACTGCAGTAAGCTTCAATGTTCCTACTGGCAGATTCTGATTTTTTTTTTTTTACTCTTAATAAATACATTATTTTAAGGAAAGGAAAAATTGACCTGCACTAGTAGGGTGTGTTTAACTTCGACATATTTTTAAGTGGATGGACTCAATGTTTTCAGAACAAGTCCTTGGTCTGTTGCTGATGAGCAGTTTGAGACTGTGTGTTATATTCTGACTGAAAAAATAATGTGATGTTTTGATTTGATTAAGTATGAGAGCTGATAGACTAATTCATGTTATGGCTGAGAGCTGGGCTAGTCATCTTACTACTGGACATTTTAACATGTGCCTGAGGCCATGTTCTCTCAGTTACACATTTGCTTTATCTACATCTACAATGTTACAATGATTTAAGTTAAATTATAATTTTCAACTAGTTTGGTTAATGCAATGTGAAAGTACTCCATTTAAATTCCTTTTGCTTAGGCTAAGCTTACAATGTTTTAATATAAATCAGTTTAGAACAGGGCTAAGATAAGCCAAAATAAATTATTGAAACAAGTGGCAAAATGTATGATTTTAACTGGAGAAGCTTAATAAAATTGAGGGCTGTGTTTGCACAAAGATGTGCCACAGATCCACTTCATCCCTGAGCCACATCTAAGCTAAATACATTAAGTGACTTTTGTAACTTCCCTGCAAGCTGCAGCCTCACCATTTCAGATATGTCAAGTCTCAAAGAGCCACTAAACCACTGATGATTGGAAGTTTTGCTGTAGGAAATAAGGTATGTTCTATACTGCCGTGTCCTTCCATGGCATTGCTGTTGGCTACTGATGGGAGTGGGATGCTCAGCAAGATGAACTTTTGATTTGATGTGACATGGTCACTTTTATGCTCTAGAGAGAAAATACGATGTTTGGGTTTCACTTCCCAGGCCACAGGACAGCATGCAGGAAGATTATTTTTCTTGAAATGAACCATCTCTTTATAAAACTTGTCTAAGTTTGTTTGAACTCAAGTGGGAAGTGAAGACAGGGACAATTCTTGAAGGGAAGCTGAGACAGTTTCAAACTGGGTGTACTCTGGAGCATCTACTAAAACATTGCTGATTACTGACTAATCACCTGTGGGGGCACGTGGGTGTTGGGCACCTCCCTAGGGCATGGAATGGGCCATGGTGAGTGGGTCCAGGATCAGGCCCAGTGGGAGAAAGGGGATGAAACAGCCCCAGGATGGCTGGGCAGGGCCATAGGGACCAAATGAGCCAGGGTAGTTCAGGCAGGGCCCAGCCAGAGCCTTGTCTGGGCTCAGCTGTTCCTGAGAGGAAGGGGAGAGCCTGGAAGCTCTTCAGAAGAGCTGCCTGGAGGAACTTCTTTTCAGGCTTCTTCCAGGAGGTTGCATTTATTTCTGAATCCTGCATGAACTCAGCTTACTGTACAGGCAGCCCTTGCACACCTAACATTTCTCCTGTACATATGCCTTGCATGACATGTGCTACACACAATCTCAGGAGAGTTTTCAGGGTTGACTACAACCACAATGGGAGGAGGCATCACACAGGAGTGATGCTATCTCTTGTATTACATTGAGTGGCTGTCCCCAGAAGCAGCTGTCTTCTGTCCTTGGAGCTCTCAGGGCCAGAGTGGGGAGGATATGACAAATCATGTTTTTAATGCAAAGTAGCAACCCCAAAATCAGGATTGTGGAGAGAGCTCATAGATTATAAGTTACTGTCTAAGAAGAGTGTGTTTGTTTCTGGGACATTAGAGAGAATCGTGAAAGGAAGAAAAGGAAAAAAAAAAAGAAGACCCATACGATTAAGAAGAAAAGCAAAACACCTTTCTGTATCTCTAGACAGCCAAATCTCAGACCATCCTGAGGCTTTTTTTGTATCCTGGAGGACACGTTTGTTCCTTGGAAGAAGGGAGAAACACAAGTAATTAGACATTATTTAGGTTGAAGGGTCTTAATACTTTTGGATCCCCAAAAATATCTGCCAGTTTCAAGACCTTTTCATATGAATGTACAGAATCTAAATCTATACTAGCAAATTAAGCAGTGCCTGTGCTCAGGCCCAAACACTAGGACTTGTTAATCTCTGCTGTCAAGTCAGCTGAATTGTCTCTGGCACAGATACAAACCCAGAGAATAGTCTGGGTGTCAGCAGAGGCTGGAGACCACTGCCACTGCAGCACCCAGCCGCAGGGAGCAGTGCTACCATGGTCCTCCCATTCATCTGATCCACATCACCCGAGAAAATCAGTGTCCTTCTGCAGTTGTCTTCTCTGAGTCTTGACTCCACAAAGCACTTAAGCATGTCTTCAACTTAAATAATTAATTGAAGTGGGATTTTACTCCATACTTGAACAAGCTCTCTGTTGAATTAGAACATTACTATGGTTAAATTTTTGCTTCCTCTCAACAGTTTGCCTTCTAGAAGAGAATCATATATCCTCCTGGGCCAAAATACCTGGAACAATAAAAAAGAAAATATACAAGCATGGCAGTGCCTTATCTTTACAGGTTAAAGTATGACAATGTTAGAAAAATCTTTTTTAATATGTATATATAATGATGACATTCTAAAATTGTATTAAAAAACCTAAAATTTGAACACTGTTCATGTCACTGTGTATGTAGTTGACCACATTTCAAACATCTCCCATTTGCACAGACGAATAGCTATTCCTTTTAATAAGTCTCAAAAATATATACACATGTGCAGAAAGCATCCCAACACTCCAGCTCAAAAAGGTGTGATAGCTGTACATACAAAAATCTAGATTCTTTCCTGTACACATCACTTTTCTTTTTTTCTCTATGTTTCCTCTGAATTTTGATATTGTTAAAACAAATGCATCTTCTGTTTGTGAACTATCCACAGTGTGTGTCTTTCTGCCCAGATGTTTGTGTGACACTGTTCACAGAGTAGTTATATCTGCGTTTAAATAGCCAGAATACTAACGGTTGATCAAGGGAGTAATTGTGGAATTTATCCTAGCCTCTGGCTTTATGGCTTCATCCATTTTTAAGTTTAACTCAAGTTATCCATCTGAAGTAAATAGCTCCAAGTTATCTGTTCTGTCAATGCCAAATGCTGTCATCTGAACTCAAATCTTTGCTTCATGCTATAAAACATAGTTGTATTTTACCAGCTTCTGTTATTTAAATGAGCTGATCATGTTTTGCTGATCACTTGACTGAAACTAAAGCATTGTGAGTATGTGTGCTTTGTTGTCACTACTCCTGAGAGATCAAAGAGATGGTACTGAACACTGTCACAGATGCTAATTAATTGGCACTTTGCTTACATCTCAAGTGAGCCCATAAGTAGCCCCCTAAATCTGGAATAATTGGTGACTTGTTATGTTTTAAAAATAATGTTATTTTGTTTTCTATTTCTTTCTATATTCATGCTGTTGTGGTTGCAAGGTTGCAATTCTAAATCTTCTAATCTAATAAAGTGTATTTCTGATCTTAAGGAACACAGGAATGTGAATATGTTTTGTGATTGAATTACCTATAAAAGAAATAATCCAGCAGTAGCTCTTCATTTATGAGATATATCACATTCAATCTAATGCTGAAACAGATTCTATACTAAACATAAATGCAGCACCTTTCAATTGCAGCTTCAGATTCAGCCCCTTTCCAAAATCCCCAAAGCAGTAAAAGGAGCTCAGCTTTCCTTTAGAAATTTTTTTTAAATACGAACTTTAGTCATTAATGATAAAAACTGTGGCTAATTAGCAAGGAAACAGATGAGTTTGGGCTTTATCATTAATACCAACAGATAGGTATCCCAGTAACATACAGAAAATACCACAATGGTCAACTCTTTTTTACGTATTTTTCTTGTAAGCCAGTCCAAGGCTGAAGGGGACAAAAGATAGAACTACAACATCACCTCTGGTTTGGGAGTTGCTGAAGAAAGTTATTCATACAATTATTACAAGTCTGAATAGCTATTGGGGGCTGTCAGTGGTAGGTTTTTTGCTTTGTTGGAGGTTTTTGTTTTGTTTAGTTGTGTTTGTTTTTGTTGTTAACTTGCCTCTGCATATACATTAAGCAACATCTGATAAAGTTTGTGTGAAACCGGTTTTACTAAATGCAATGAAATTTCTTTGACCACCTGTCAGGAAGTGAGGTTAAGTGTGAAAATAGTGACATCTAAAACTGTTAGAGTCCTCTATATGAATATGTGGACTTTTTGTCTGTTTGTAGAAAGAGAAAATCCATCTAATTATCTATCTAGTTAGCCATATAATTTCAAATACAAGAAGGTGCTTTGTTCATTGGATGAACATTTAAACAACAACAGACAATAAGCAACAAAGGCTGTGACTTGCTTCCCATTGGTCCACTTAAGTATAAGAGAAAGTAATTGCCTTTCAGGCCAAAGTCTATTATTTTAAAACCCAGACAGAATGGCATAAAAAGATCAGTTCTCACGAAGCTTTCCAGGTTACAAAAAACTTTCCGTATACCATTTTACTATAGAAGAGCTCTAGACCCATACAGTCATTTAGTTACTGTCTTGGCAATAAGGGGCAAAACCTTCAGATTTATTTGGTGGAATAAAATAGACAAGTCGTCTAAGGAGCCTGTGACAGCCTGTGATACAGAGCAGAGAGCAATGCAGGAGTCCAGGTGACCTGGAGTTTGTTCTGAGTTGATACCTTCATGACAATTGTGCTGCTGTCATCTGGGTATGTAAGAATGATACGGCCAGTTCAACATTCCTGAACTGGTTTTGCCTTGGTTTTAATAGCATGGTTGTATATAATGAAGAATAGCTGGAGAAATACGTCTGTTACTTCCTGTTAACAGTGGAACTTTTGTCAGCTTTTCATTTTACTTACTGGCTACCTGAAGATAAACCTGAGAAGAAGACTCATTGTTCTGAGACTCCTTTTACCTTATACTCATTGGGACAACAGAGGGCTTTCTGGACCTTTGATGATCAACACAGGTAAAAAACCGAAAGGACTGAAGTGTCAACAGAGGATATTTTCATACTTTCATGTTATTGCAGATGAAATACAATGTTTCTGTCACAAATTATGAGAAGAACCATTTATCATTCTTTTCAAGAAGAACTAAATGGATATATGTTCAGAGATACATTGTTTAAATTTGAGTTGTTGATGACTGCACAGTGCTATAAAGTATGGGTTTATTTACAGCTGGAAATAATCTAGCATTATTTACTCTTTTCAGTGGTGCTCAGTGATAGGATGAGGGGCAGTGGGCACAAACTGGAACATAGGAATTTCCACCTCAACATCAGGAAAAACTTCTTTACTGTGGGGGTGACGGAGCACTGGAACAGGCTGCCCAGAGAGGTTGTGGAGTCTCCTTCTCTGGAGACTTTCAAAACCCATCTGGACACATTCCTGTGTAACCTGCTCTAGGTGAGCCTGCTTTGGCAGGGGAATTGGACTTGATGATCCTCAGAGGTCCCTTCCAACCCTTACCATTCTGTGATTTTATGGTTCTGTGGTTCACTTTGAATCTAAAGAAACGGAACTTTTGCTATAAGGTGAAAAGTATTTTTGCTGTGTGTCTCAGTTGTCTCCTACTTGGGCCTGTTGCATCAACCTGCATCAAACTGCTGTGGATCACTTTAAGGTGTGGCAAAAAGCTCAGGCAGGATTTTATTTTTTTTTTTTTAATAAATACATTGCAGATTTCCAGTAGGAAAAGACCAGGTCAATTCCAATAGGAAAAGACTAGGTCACTAACAGAAGGATCACAATACAGGGTTGTAGATAATCTTAATGGGCAGACAGCATAATTTCTGCAGCGTTGTTTCTGCTAGCGTTTTTTCTGCTAGCTCTTTGTGGTCCTTACATTTATTCCCTCTATTAAGTTTAACAAATCTAGGCATCATGTTAAATATTTCTCAATCAAATGTGTACTTAAATGATGTCTTCAGCTCCTTCTGCTTGAGATTTTAATCAGCTGCAGAATAAACCTCAGAAAGAACCTCTTTCCAAATAAAGTTCTTTAAGATCACTTGTCATTCCTCTTAAGATAAATTTCCTACCCAGGAACTGAGAAATAACATGAGAAATGTGCAGAGAAAGTATTCAGCAGCAAGTAATATCCGCTGGTAAATTGGGGGAATATCAGTTCTACATAGTGGTTGTCACATCTTTTTAAACACACTGATTAATGGGTGGATCTATTACTGAAAGCCTGGATGCTTAATTTATTCAAAGAAGTTGAGTGTATGTCACCACTCACAGGCCTGTTTCTCTAGCATAGCGTTTCACATTTACAATGTTATAACTACTGAAAACACAACGGAAGAAAGAACTGTAACTCATAGCAAAAAGCTCTAAAAATGCAATGTGATCTGTAAGTGATATAAACTGACATGTAAGAAAATATCAGTGCTATACTTTAAATCCAACAAAAATGGAGCTGTCATCAGTGTTTGGATACATATTCTTAGATTAAATTTTTTAAATTGTGACACAGTTCCATATTCTTCTCTTTCACCCTGTTTTATGGGCGAATGTGTTATTTGGAGAACAGCATGTGGAAACACTATGGAAATGGCAGTTCTGTGAAATACCATTTGAGAACTGAGACACACTTTTAAACAAGGAATGGAATTCAGGTCAAGCATCACAAATGAAATGGTTATTGTAAAAGCAGTGAGAGCTAGCCATCTGCCACTGCAACACTCAAAAGGGCTGAGATGCAGGGTCTCCGCAAAGATATTCCTATTGCAAAATCAGTTAAGGCCCACAGGACTCTCAGCTACAGACATTAATGCAACAACAGATTTTCTAAAGTGACAAATACACCACACAGTTACAAAAAGCTGTGCTTGTGTCCATACAGTGAAGTCAAGCAAGGAGAGGATCAGCCTTTTGGTCATTTTAAAAGATGGCAATTTGTGCCCCTTAAGGAACTGATCCTGAATTATTTACTCGGAGGCTGATTATATCTCCTTTTTTGGCATGAATAAGATGTTCTGTGTGTTGGTGCCATGCTGAAGATTTAAATGTCCCACACATTTGATCCAGGCTGGGGCTGTGGCAACTACTGCACAGCTGATGACAACAAAGGCTGGTTTCAAGCTCATTGTCATCACCATGGTGTTACACCAGATGAATGGGTGGCATTGATTCTGATTGGCATATTCATTCACATGCATTCAAAGCTCATGAATTTTACTTAACACGTCCCTTTGCTTATTGGCTGGGATTTAATTGGAGTGATGTATTGCAGCACTGCTAGATGAAGTGGAACAGTTTCTTTTTTTTTTCTTTTTTTTTCCTTGTTTTTTTTAGTTCCCTTTCTTCCAAACCTCCCAACTAGAGACACCACAGCATTATTTTTCACAATCACCAAGGCATTTCCACGTATGGAACCTAATTCTTGGCTTTGTATTGAAGTTTGCATTTAGTATTTGGAGACAGAAAAATAAATAGACATAGGGAGAACTCACAGAGATTTAAGTATTGACTTTTGTTACGGGGTTCACAAATTGTTTATTTAGCATTTTATTTATATACCAAGAAAGCAAGAAGTCTTTTTTTGTGCTTGTTTCTCTTATTTTTTTCCCAACTTTCCCATATTTTAACATCTTTTTCAGCTATCTGAAATGAAGATTCCTGACCTATCAGCTAGCAGATTGTTGATATCTTTCCAAAGAGTACGTAAATATGTGATTATGTGCGTGCATCTAAAGGCTATATTCTTGTGTATATGTGAATATACTTATACACTGTTGCTGTGTGTTTATCAGAAACATTCAGGCAGAAAAAATTCTACAGAATTTTTAGAAGAAAAACATACCTGTTCATTGAATAGATACTTATGTGTTGAATTTTTATTTATTTCAACCTGAAAAACTAAAACTTTCATCTGAAAATCAAATATTTATGTCAGCAAAATAAAAATGAATTGTTTGGTTTGAGGCCAGATCTATCCAGGTCAAGATACTTTAGCTTGCTGAGCAAGTTTGAAGTGTTTCATTTCAAGGTAGTTCTGTATAAGTGTGAAACATATTGGCAGAAGCTAACTGTAGCATAGGGTCAATATACAGAGTACCCTTTGGAAGCAATTAATAACATCTATGGTTCATGCTCTGAGCTACATCTAGAGCTCTCAAGGCTTTCTCCATCGTTTCTAGAGCTCAGGCAGACCCGTCTTCTCGGGCAAAAGTTATCACTGTAAATATCATCTGCCTGTGCCTGGGCAGGGTTTCGTATTTCTCCCCTCTCTGCCTCCTTTTCCTCTGTTCTCCTGGAGGAAATCATGTCAGCTCGTGTATCATTCCAGGATATGTTATAATCTTCTCTCTTGTTGGCTATGGAAGTTGCATACAAGTCATTTCATGGAAATTGTTAGATGGCTTGCAAACGTGGTCCATAGTGTTGATGTGTGAAAAAGTTATTAATTACTGCTGAGAATTACACACGCTGTAAATGCTGAGTGTACATGAATTCCATGCACATACTTAGCATATATAAGCATTGTTGTTAGCATATATAATCAGTTAAACCAAAATCCTGTAAAAGTTTTTAAGTAATGTGGATATAAAGCTATAAATATGTCAGATAAGATCCAGAGGGGATTTGAACGACAAATTAAGAAAAAAGTAATGTGGCTCTTCTTCAGCCTTGGCTTAGTTCAGCAAATGTGTAATTTCTCTACACTTAGTAAAAGCAGTAAAATAATTTATGAAAAAATGAAAAAGACTGTATCAAGCACCTTTATGTATGGTTTAATGCTTTTATATTATTAGATTTTCTAGCTGGTGTGGTAATTCTTAAATTAAATGATATCCACTGCTTGTTGCCTTCAGAGAATTGCCAGACCCTTAGCACTCTCTCGTCTTCCCAGCTAGCTAACACACTGATGTGCTCAATAATATAATATAGCTATTAAAACCTAGCCCATGCCATACCAGAGTCTGAACATCTCTGAGGCACAAGCCAGGAAAGACACAGATAATCTAAATCAGAAGTGTTTTTCCCAGATTGTTGCCGTGTTTCTTTTTTACCATTTCATGTGTCATGACATTTCCTGATTTATTGCTTTTCATGTATCAAATCAAACACTGTTGTTTGGAGATAATAAAATTAAGATTATGAACATCTGCCTAGCTGTAAGTGGCTCTTTTGGTTTATCTGGCTTTTGCTGTGAATAGAATTGTGTATACAACATTGTCTATTCTCCACATGGTATACTAGAGGAGAAAAAAATATCACTAGCTCTTACAGAAATGCGTGCACATACCTGGGTATACTGAAAAAAAAAAAAAGATCTCTGACATTTGGTATCTCTGAATCAACAGTCCATGATTAATTTGACAGAGGATATGTCTGAAGACTATTGTATTTTCCTTTCTGCGATTTTAGGTAGCATTACATGGCCTGAATTGCATTCTGTAGAGACATGCGAAACTGTGCTGGATGGAGTAATGAACTGTGATTGAGGATGTGAAGCTTCACAATTACATTTTCCTGAAAGTTTTTAAGAAAAATCAGACCTAGCTACCAATTCTGACCATCGGTATGAACATAGGCCAAACAACTGGAAATTGATGGGAGCCTTTCTATTCACTTTTCAGTGTTGGATTAATCTTTCTATGGCCCAAAGCATCCTGTAATTGGATGTAAATATGATACTGGAATATTAGCCAAACAGTTTTTCAGAAAAAGCAATAATGGTTTTGCTCAGTGCTGAAATCCTCATTTTCTCAATTAGTAATTTACTCCAAAATATCAGACAAACTGAAATAAATGTATTTCTTTTGAGAAAATGCCTAAAGGCTAAAACCTTAAAGGGAAAAGCAGTCAAGTATCTAACTCTGAGCTGTGTTTTATATGTCAGTCACAGTGGAAAGAATATCTCAGGTTCCAGGCACAGTGAATCAGAACAGATAATTGTACATCCTGAGATGCCAGGTGGAGTTTCAGATAAGATATTCAGACACCAACCGTTATCTCACATCAGTTTTTTCTCACAGCTTTTCAATTGTAGCAAGACAAAACTCTGCTAACGACCTCATCAATATACATTTAGAGTCACAGGCTGCAGGGGTAAAACTCCCCTGTCAATGAGGTGACACTGGGGTGGGAAATGTTTGGGTACACTGTGTATCCAGGCACCGTCTCTGCCGGAGCTGCAGCACATGCAGGGCCAGGGTGTGATCTGCTCCTAGCAGCCTGTTAGGCATGTCCCCGGGACAGAGAAGAATGCCGCTCAGCTCTTGCTTCCTCCAAGGGGAAAACCACAATCTCAGTCCTGTTCTTCGGCTCCTTCCGCAGGAAAAACAGCAGCAACCACTACCAGAACGGAGGATAGACTTATCCCACTGGAAGGACCAACTTTTGCAAGAAAGTCCTCTCCCTTGGTGCCCGTGGTGGCTGGAGAGGTGCTGCTGCCCTTGTGCTGCGCTGACCCCTGGGCAGGCTTCTCTGCACCTCGCACACTCTGGCCCTTCGGCAGGGCACTGCTGGCTTAGCAACATCACTGCGCTGTCGGTATTTGTCTGCCAGAGTCCCACCATTAAGTATGCCGCTTAACGCTGGGTTTTACAGATACTAATTACTGTCCTATCCTACCTTCGCCTCTCCTACTCTCCCCCTGCCTCCTTCAGAGAAGGGATCACTGCAGACCATAAAGGAGACTCAGCAGTTCCTATCACCAGCTCTTCCAGAGAGGACGCTTCAGCTTTGTTTGGACACAGTTGTTAGTTATGCTTATTCACTAATTTTCAGATTTCCTAGATGATGCAATTTTTTTTTTTGCGGTATTTTAGCTGCTGTCACATGTTGTCTCTTAAAAGTGGACAGGGTATTAGCTGTTCCTCTATATTTCATCCTTCCCTTACTTCTCTCAATCCTGTTTCTCTGGCAATTTAAAGCCATCATATAGATGACATAGAAGTTTCAGGTGACTAAAATGAGAAGAAATGAGCAGGCTGGGTAGCAGCAGAGGCTGTAAGAAAATAGAAGACAGAACAGAGTAATTCCAAATGTTGCAAGAAATCAAAATGTGGCTACTCTATTCTACCACAGTCAGTAAGCATTGAGTCTGTCACAGCCAGCTGGACTCCTGAAAGTGGTCCCTCCTTCTAGTTCCAGTCAAAAAAGTAGTGATTTAAAAATAGAATGACTCCATATACCACGAAGCTTCACGCCGTGGGGGGTATTTCTATACGTAATACTGGTTTTAATGGGACACTTGCTTAGCCAAGGTCTGAACCACTGGTTCCCCACATAGCTGGGAAATAATTACTCCCAACACAAAGCAGGGAATGTAATAGGAGCAAGAACAAATAGATAAAGTTGAAAGTGGCAAGGATCACCTAAATTTTCTTAACTTGGCATTGCCACAGAAAGATTAGCATGGCGTCAGAGCTGTGCTGTCTAGGTTGTCATTTCTGTAAGACTTTATTTCAGCGAAATGCTTCTGTCCAAAGCATTGACACATGTGGACTCCTACACTCTAGACCCCTGCATTGAGCCAGGTGGAGTACACTCAGCCACCCACAAATAGGTGACAGAGACAGACTGAGGAATAATTTGAGCAATGAGATAGTACGGGAGGAAAGTAGTAGTTCTGTAGAAAATAGCAAATAGATTTCCCAATTAAACATGGGTTAGAGAAACCAGAAAATTGGCAATTTGCCAATTGCAAGTTGCAAAGATGCAATGAAAATGTTTTAATGGTAGGTGTCTACAGGTAAAGGAATGCAAGGGCTCAATGCAGTTACCCATGCATTAGTGTATAACGCCTTTTGAGATGAGCTAAGGTGTCGGAGATGTTCATACAATGCTGCAGGTATTGCATTGGACCTATGGTGAGCTGTGGCTTATCAGAGTAGCAGCAGGAGGCTGGGTGTCATTCCTTATGGCACCAGATGCCAGATCTCACATGGCACCAGATGTTCCTGTGTAGACATGTGAGTGGAGTCTTTGGTCTCCAAAACAGAATGAACAGAAATACTCTTCTAACTTCTACATTGAATGGAAATTATGAAGGTTACATTTCTGTGGTAAACAATAGGAGTAAAATATAATTCCTTTAATAAGAAAGGAATGTTTCTCTTTAGTACAGAGTAGCCTTTCATACATACACCCTTTTCACTGTAGAGACATACCTAAATAATGTAGGTTTAATATGATGCTCACAAGGACATATCTGCTGCTGAATATGCTTTTATACATATATGTAAACAAATGTATATATGCATCTTTGAATATATGTGCATATATAGCTAGAGATACACCTGTATATATATTTCTTGGTCTAAAAGTAGTGTATACATCTCAATGTACATAATAAAACACAGGTGTGGCGACACATCCATACCTGCATGTACATATATACAGTCTGTCTATATGAACCGAAGTGCAGATATGAGCACCACATTAAATCTTCACCAGTATATATTTTTGTAGTGGGGCTGTCACCTTCCTACTTTATAGAAGACTGAACGCTGAGCAGAATTTGAGCTACAGTAGTAGCAGCTTCCACTTGACTCCAGTCTCTGCTTTGTCTGCTAACGTGGCTGGTAACAGTTAAGAGTTTGCTGGTGTGATAGGTGAGCTCCATCCTTCGTGGCTAATGTTGTGAGACAGTTGTGCCTCCTTTTGTTTCCGTATTCCCTTGAGGACACATTTTGGAGGCAAGGCTGTGTTTACACTGCAATTTTTTTTTATTTTTTTTTTTAAAGTCAATAATCATGTTTACTTTGCTTCCTTCCTCAGTGCTGTTTACCAGCTTTGGTGTGGTGAGATGACTAAGTCAATATATATTAAGGAATAAATAACAATGTTGTAATGCGAGTTAGTGGTATTCTGAAAAGACAGAGACATTGGCTGCTGTGTTTTGTACTGTTTAGTCTGGGGGTAATGAAGAGCTCACAGATGACCTGATTTCATTAAAGTAGGTCAGATTTGACTAAAACGTAGCTATGGCTCTCTCCCAGCAGAGCAGTCTTTCTCCCTCCATCCCTGCCTCAGCCCCCCCGCTTGGCACCTCAGCATTTGCAGTCTTAGTATTTTGCTGGTATCTTAGCCAAATACATACTACAATACTTAATTTCCACTGCTGCCTGTGTTTTCTGTCAGAGATGTGTGATGGAAAGGACGATCATACTTCTGTCTTTACTACTGGAAAGGTGATGATGTGAAAGGATGGCACACTTGATAAGACAGCATTTATCCACCATAAATATTTCTCAGTGAAATCCTATCTGGACAGGATATCTGCCATTTTTACTGGGAGGCAGCCTAGTCAGATTAACCTTACGTTCACACACATCTTTCATCTAATTTTCTATTTATTTGTCATGTTTCATATCCATAACTTTAACACTGGAGTAAACACTCTGATTTGGCAATATCAAAGCAGTAAAAAACCCTTAAAAAGGTACTGAGAATGTCTTTACTATATCTTGTGCTCACAAATAAGAACATATTAGTAGGTATAAGAATTATTCACAACTTTTGATGGGATGGATGTAACACTGTGAGATGCTGGAAACAAAGGCAAAATTAGGTATTGTCATCCCACAGGATGTCTGCTAAGAGAGTTTCCTTCTAAGGTCAGTGGGAGTAAGGTGGGATCTATAAACCAGATATAAACAAAGACATTAGGGAAGCTATTCAGACAGTGCTCAGCTTGAAAAAAAATCAGGCCCTGTTAGGTGAAAAAAATGATAAAGTAAGACATATAGAGGACACAGCCTTTTATTGAAAGAGATTTTGAAAACACTGGGCTGATAAACATGTTCAGACTTGCTGTTCAGCTGTAAAAGTTGCGCTGATCTTCTGTCATGAAATATTCTTGTTACTTTTGTTACAGCCCTTCTGTAGTTATGTGATTCCCAGAGAGAGATACAATATCCTACATTCAGCTACCTGTTCCTATTTAAAAGACTATCAGATTTTTCATGTCAAAATGTCTGTGAAAAGGTATCAGCCAAATTGCCTTTATTTTGCAGCCATATTACATTTAAACTGAGGCCTATGTAACCTCTGAAATTTTGAAATTCCACTTTCCGAAATCCCTCCTCCTCACTTCTATTTCTTGCCCTTAATTGTTGTGATTGTGCTTCTCATGACTTATAAAGCAGGAGTTTTGTTCTCCCATTTGCTTCAGGTCATTACAGTAAAATCTTTTCATTCCTGAAATCTTTTTTTCCCCCATTAGTCCTGAGACAAATAAATTGATTGTGATTTTCAGAGGCAACTGGGGTGGTCAAGCAGTTCCCAGAGAAGTCTGTAATAAGATTACTTCTGTAAGTAGTCTGAGGACCATGGGCTTTTGAAAATCCCAAGTCTTCTGGCTACATTTTGTCTTTTTAATATTTTTTCTATTTGCTTTCCCTTTACAAAGTATATGGTAGCTTTATACAGTTTGCACCATTAAAAGTAAACCAAGCATTTATTCTAAAATAGAAATATCGTGTCTTGCTTAACTTAGAAAAATATGACCTCCTGGATCATCGGGTCCTATCTTCTGCTTTTACTACAAACTGTACAATGTTGTTTTGTTCCTAAATGCATCAGGTTCTATTGCAAAACTACTTCCATTTTCTTCTCTGATCCAATATTCTCTTGCAATAGAGACCTGTTTGAAATTAAATACTTCCAAGAGTCTATTTATGTCAGAGAAAAGCCATGTTTAAAATAGTCTGTGTGATTTGATTTAAAAGAAATAAGACTGCCATAGTTTCAGTGAAAGAAGAAGAAAGGCTATGTTTACTTGAGAGGTTTTATCAAGTAAAGCATACTCGTTCTTAAGGTCTTCCTATGACTTGGAAGTCTTTACCGTGAGACCTCCTTTGCTCTTCTGACAGAAAGTCTGCTTGTCTGTCTGCCTGTCTGTCTGTGCTGTAGGGATCTTGCATTATCACCATTTTGTCAATGAGAAAGTAACACAGGAAACACCGAAAACAAATTGTGTGGGAGCTATGAAAGTATGAAGGACAAGGCAGCAGAAAATCAATCTCAGCTCAAGAATACTAGAATAACCTCTCCTGTGTAATGACATAATACTTGCTCAGTTTGGGATGTTTGTTGATACTAGTGGGAATTTTGGCCACGCTGAGCATCGTGAATCCAAAGTTTTCAGTTTGTAAGGACCTGGATTACTCTAAGGTGAACTGTAATGTTGTTGCTGACCACAGTTGTGTTGACAGCCTCATCTTTAGTTTCTTTTCTAACTGGAGGATGCAGAAGATGTGTTCTCACTGATTTTCCTCAATATAGATTAACTGGAAGGATCTTCATTTTTAGCCTCAGATTCATCTTTTATAAGCTTTAACAAAGGCATAATACTTTAGTTTACTACTGCCCCCAAATCAAAGGAAGGACATAAAAAACCCTGTCTTGAAAAGATTATGCAACTCAATAGGACCTGATCTTGTTGTATTATTGCATCCATTACAACAGCACAGTTCAGGCAGGTGTTAGTTTCAATTAACCTGGTCGGTTCACCACATCCTGGGATTCAGGTATTCACAACATCTTGTCTGCCAATTACTCACATAATTACATGGCCCAGGACTGTAGAATAGAATCAGCCATCATGCTAGGCATGTGTGATTACTGAAGAAAAGAAGAATTCAGAGGATGTATGAGTAAAGCACAGCTCCAATGCTCATGGACAAAAGTGGTCTTTAGTGAAGAAAGCTTATTTACTAGGCTCTTGCTGATCTCTTGAATGCAGGAACTGTGCCAGCAGTGTTTGTGTGACACGCAGATGCCTCACAGCTGTCTGTTGTTTTTGTATTCTTATTCAGTCAGTAGGTAAAGTGAGAACTTATTTAGCATTTTTCAAGGAAGAAACAAAAGGCATTCCAGAGAACTAATGGCACAGCCATATATGGCAAGAAATCAAAATATGAGAGTCAAGAAAACCTTAAATCCAAATTTCTTAGATCAGGATGTCAGCTGAAAAAGACAACTGCTGACATTTTGACCTGAAATATCCACTGACTTGGTCAATATGAATACCTTTTTTGTATGGCCTTGTCACTGTACTGTCAAAAATCAATCCACCATGGGCCTCCACATAAAGATCTTTTAAGGTCAAAGGCCAAAGGTCTTTCTGAGCCATAAATGCCATGTATCTTTGTACTATTTTAAGCTGTAATACCATAGAAAATGTGAAATTATGGATGAATGTTGTGAAAAGTAGCAAGTATCTTCCTAATCCAAAATGTTATACACTTTATATATACTTAGTGTCATCTAAGTTTAATGATAACATTGGGAAGGAAGCAATAGAAAGGTAAACTGTTTCTTTCCACTCAGCATATAGATCCAGACTATGTTAATCTATAGCACTTCTAGCAAAATAACTATTCATTAGGAACAAATTGTAAGGAAGGATGCTGCTCAGCACTGATGGCAAAATATGAGCCTTTATTTCATCAGGAATCTGACATGAATATGATATAAAGCTAATATCATTTGACATTCATATAAGTGTACTTCTTATTCTAAAGGAGAATCTAGGCTATTATAGCCTATTTTTTACATGGGAATTTTTTTTAGATGTGCAATATATTTTGTTGTTTTTTTTTTTTTTCAATACGGGAACCTCATCAAATATAATGCCTATTTTTAAATTTCTTCATCATTTTCTTACTAAGCACAAATATTTAAATGCAGAAATTCCCAAAAGGCATACATATCCATGCATTTTAATTTTTATAGAAACCATTTGCTCCTGATAGACTCCATGAGATATGATTAACTGCTGTACTATGGTTAAGACATAATTTTATGTCTCTTTCTATATGTATTTGTGTTCATGTGCATATTTATTTTCACAGGTAATTTAAAAAAAATCTAAATTATGTGATTTGCAAATGTTATATTGAGGATTTTTTTGGTGGTTTTCTAGTAGGGCAGCTAATATGGCTTCTACTGAAATTCTGTATTATGCCATGATAAAGCAATTCAAATGTATACCAGTTCTCTGGGATTTATAGTACCAAAACCTCAGGGATATTTGTCCCACAATGCAGCCTTTTCTCGACGTCATATCCATATATCTTATATCAGTCACAGAAATAATCTGTTTGACAGCTGTGCGTTTGGGGCATTGTGATACACAAAAGTTCCAGATTAATACATGAGCTCAGAAATATTTGCTGTCATGAAAACAACAGTTTTAATGCAGTTTGAGTGTTGTCTGTATTCAGAAATCAGGTTTAAGAAAAACAATCAGTCCCCAAACCTATGGATATTTCTACTGTTAAAAAAACTGGTTTAAATAACAGAGTCCTTTTCTGCATGGTATGTTGGTTTTCTATTACAGGACCAAGGCAAGAATTAGACAGTGAAAAGGAAAAAATCAGGATTATTCCTATGCTGGTAAATATATTGCTGAAGGGATACTTACCCATATCCCCCTCAGTGCTACTGGTGAGAAGTAGCAGTCTTATGAAAGTTTCTTCTTGTCTTTTATTTATTGCTATCCTATTGAAGGACATCTCAAGCTCCTCAGTGCTTCTGCAGAGACTTTGGAGTGTAGCCAGAGTATCCCCTTTTTATTGGGGAGGATGAGTCAGGCAAAGGAGAAGAAGAGCCTGTTACAATAGGGCAAAGGGTAATGGTTTTAAACTAGAAGGCAGACTTAGACTAGATCTAAGGAAAATATCTTTTACAATGAAGGTGGTGAAACAATGGAACAGGTTGCCCAGAGAGGTGGTAGATGCCTCAAGCCCGGAAAGATTTAAGGTCAGGTTGAACAGGGCTCTGAGCAACCTGATGTAGTTGAAGATGTCTCTGCTCAGTGCAGGGAAGATGGGCTAGATGACCTTTAAAGGTTCCTTCCAATTCAAATTATTCTATGAGTCTATGTTAAGAAGAAATGGGATGGGTGACAGCGAAGAGTCATTTGACTCATATGATACACATGGGCAAATTGCGTCTTGTGTCTGCATTCCCATAAATATAGTCTGTGGTGCATAGGCAGGAACATCACCTGTAAGGCATTGCAATTACCCTTCTGTGTTCTTCAGGTTTGCAAAATTTCAACTGTAACAGTGGCCAGTGTGGTTCAGGCCACACATTACAGAGAAGATATAACGGAGTTGGACAGAGTCCAAAGAGAATAATAAAATGATCAGAGAATGATCTAGAAAATGCTTGGAGAAAGATAGGAAGAGTTATAAACTGAGAAAAGATTTGAGAGACATATTTACCTGGTGTATGGCAGGACCCTGCAAAGAAGAAAGGAATATGGCAAGTAAGAAGCTTTTAACCATTAAAAAAACCCTTCTCTTGGAAGTTCTCATCAAGCACTGGAATGAATTGTACGTCAATGCTCTGGAGTCCCTGTCAGAGGAGACCAAGTTTAGACAAACAGCTCCTAAAAACAAAGTAGACATGATCTTCTGGTGTAGGGAGATGGATGAAGCAATCTCTGTAGGGGTTGTTTACATCTCTATTCTCTCTGATTTCATCTTTAGGCAGGTATAAAACTACCATAGTTTAGTAGATTATTACATCTGATAGCTTTTATAAGTGACGCAACCTTCAGGGTAAGCTTTGGGTGAACAGTTCACATCTGTCAGCATTGCAAAAACCATAACCATAACTGGCTCTAATTAGTAGCCTATATGGCAATTTTAGCAGTTAGGACAACAACTTGGCTGTAAAGGATGAATGATCCTTTCACCCCAGTGGGTGTTTCTTCAAGCTCAGTGAAGCTGGTAAGTCAGAGCAGGGAAGCTGACAGTGCTGCTATCCATGATGTATCTTTTTTTTTTCCTTGCTATACTGCAGAGGATGTGGGTCTCTGGGACTGTGCATTCAACATCTTTCACAAGCACTGCTTTCATACACAGAATAACCTACTTGTGCATTGGTGTTCTGTACTGAAAATTGTAAGGGTTTCACTGGAGTGGATGAAAGGAAGGAGAGGAGAGGAGAGATTTATGATAAGCAGGTAGTTGGCTGCTCTTCGCTGAAGGCATGTAAATAGAGCAAAATTCTGACATCAGCACGTTTTCAAACTTAGGCACTGTTGTGAGTTCTCCTTTTAGACATGAGTATGTTTTTAGACAGGGTAGAAGGATGGCCCAAGAATTCCTCTCAGGCTCATGCATAAATATTTGCATCATAGGTTTCAAGAGCAGAGAAAAAGCAGTCTTACTTTGCATCCTCCTCCTCCAACTGCATGTCTGTATCTCTCAGTTTTCTAGTATCCCAATGGCAAAAAATACATTTTCAGCTGTGATGAGTGCTTCCGATTTGTAATCCAGGCCAGTCTGTGTCTTTGCAAACTGCCAAAATTGTGAAGGATGCTGGTTTTCGCCAGATGCTCATATCTGGGGTCAGGAAAAGGCTGATCTTTTGAACTGTCTGCACTAAGACCAGAAGGCATATGTGCTGTACCTGCCTGAGGGTTGCTTGTGATTGTAAGGCTGATATATTTCTGTCTGTCTTTTCAACTAACTTCTTTGTTTCTCCCACACTGGAGCTGCATAAATTCACATTGCTTGCTTTGTTGTATCTGTTTCATTTAAAATACACAAGGAAGCCTTGTACACAAGTGAGACATTCTGGAGATCTGGCTCTGGTACCTCCTGATAAGAAAAACCTAAATTCATGACAGAGCATTGAGGAGAGCTGTTGAGAGTACACCACACAGAGGACAAATCAGACTAGCCCAATTGGCTGGGATGTTGATGCAAATAGTGACTGCTTAAAGGCAAATCAAAGTGAACCCACAAGTCTTTTTAAATGTGGAAAGGGAAACAGTGTAATAGTGTGATTTATTTAAAATCACAGTGCATGTAATTTGATGAAATTAGGGGGAAAAATGAATGCTCCCCTAATTTCCACATGCATATCCATCCCTTAAAAATCAGTACGGTAACTAAAGTGGCATGTAAGCCCTGTGGCAACTGTCAGATAAATTACACAACAGTGAAGAAATCTCCTGAAAGTAATGCAATATCCAGCTAACCGTTTTTTTCTTTCAGAAAAAGACCTTGAGCTGCTACAGTTGATTCTACTACAAAAATGTTGCAAAATTTCTCACTGAGAAGGCAGATCTGTGTTTTTGTGCATGAATAAGCCTTTTATTTTCTAGACAGAGTGCAAATGGAGGCATAGCGAAAATTATTAAAGGGCACTAACAAGGGAATACCAGTCTTTAGGCTAATTTTTGGGTAACTATTTCTATTTATTTTTTCATTAAACAAAGTCTGCAGTTGCACAGATTGTTGTTATGAAGTCCCTAAAGCCCTATAAAGTAAGGTAATGTGAGTAAGTTTTCAGAATTCAGTAAGTCTAGCTCTGGGATTTTACTATTACCTAATGTTTCCATTCTACGGTACTGTGAAAGCACGATAAATGGCACCTTTCATGAACCAGCTCTTCTGAGACTAGCAGGCTGCTTCTGCAGTGTGCTGGTGGATCTTTCTTAAAACACACACAGACACACAGACGCACAGATGCACAGACGAATGCGCACTTGCACACACACACACACATGCACACTTTGACCGCCCCATTATGAAAGCCTTCATAAGAAAGAAGAATTGTCCCACTCATAGCCATTATATCTGATGACATTCTTAATACTGGCTATTGTTTGCAGAAAGAAGCTATTGTCTAAGATTGCATATCTGCTGACCAAAGCACATGTAATAAGCATAGCTTTGGACAAACTGAGCCTAGCCCCAGGGAACAGCTTAGCGGTGAGTTTGTTTGAATGTCCTGATTCAGTGGTGATCTCCAAAGAGGAAATGCCCAGCATTATGTAAGGATTGCCGTTTATCTGAAGTTTAAAAAAAACATCATTTGTTCCTTTGTGTCCAAAAGGAGATGGGCCTTATTTAAATCAAGTCATAGTGTTAATGAAAAATTGTCTGAATAGAAAAATAGGGAAGATAATCTTTCTGTGTTAGAAAAACCCTAACTTGTCTACACTGTCTTTCTAGAAAGTGATCAACAGATAGTTTCAAATACAAAACTTTTCAAGAGAGTAGAAAGATGCAACTTTAAAAGAGGCAGAAAACATCTTTGTGTTCATATATGTTGTCTGTACCTTGACAGTTTTGCTGTGACAATGACTAGGAAAAATCATGGGACACTCAAAAAGAAAATGAGACAGAAATCATGTAAAAATAACTTCAAAAAAATCACTGGATCATTTTTTGTTTTCCTTGTTTTTCTCAACTCTTAGTTATATTCAATGGGCACTACTCAACTTCCAGTGACAAAAAAAAAATAATTCAGGGTACAGCAAAATGATTTATTAAATAATGAATTATTAAATAATTCTTTTTTTTCTGCTTCTGAATTATTTCTGAAGTAATTCTAGTTTTTGTGAACAGCATACCATTTAAAAGTATTCAGAAAGTGTTTATTTCTTGTTTGTTTGTTTTCAGATTTAGTCTTCAGGGTGTGCTTAGATACATAGAACCATAGATTATGAAGTCACAAGGGATCATTGTAATCATCTAGCCTGACCTATGTATTTTCAGTATGAAATGTTTTGAAAAACCTTTGGTCTTGATAGAAAGCATTTGTTAATTGTTCCATTGGCTAATTACCCTCACTGTTAAAAATTTGTTCTTCACTTCTAGCCTTAGATTTTTAAGATTCAGCTTTCAGCCACTGTATTTTGTTATGTCTTGGACCAAAGAGATCATGACCAATATTTTATTTTATGTATTTATAAATGTCACTGTTCCTTAGCCTTCCCTCTCACAGTGAGTTTCTGAAAACTTTTGGTGCAAGGAAAACAGTTTTTAGTGGTTCTTCTCTGAATCACAGAAGCATAGAATGGTTTGGGTTGGAAAGGACTTTAAAGATCATCTAGTTCCAACGTCCCTGACACCTCCCACTAGACCAGGTTGCACAAAGCCCCATCCAACCTGATCTTGAACACATCCAGTGATGGAGCATCCACAACTTCATGGGCAACCTGTTCCAATGTCTCCTCACCCTCAGAGTGAAGAACACATCTGGTCTAAATCTACCCTATTACAGTTTGAACCCATTACGCCTTGTCCCATCACTACAAGCCCTTGTAAAAAGTCCCTCTCCAGCTTTTTGTAGGCCCCCTCTACATACTGAAAGGCTGCAATAAGGTCTCTTGAGAGCCTTCTCTTCTCCAGGCCAAGCAACTCCAAATCTCTTAAGTCTCATCTCTTAAGAGGTAATATCTTAAGTCCTTAAAAAATCTTTTAAACGATGACACAAGAACTAAGCAAAATATTAGAGGAGCAGTTGCACGGAGGTCGAATGCAAGACAACTGCTACACAAAGAGATTGTTTTAACCCTCCTAGAAACATCGACACAAGGAAGCTTTCGTAACATGACTATTCACAGTTGACTACATTAAAATAGAATTTGCATGCAGACTTCTAAGCTGTGTGCCACTGACCTGAACTCCTCATGACTTATTACTATTGCAATGATCACTTACAAACATTAGCTGTGATTGTTTTATGGTGTGTCCCAGATTTTTAATAAAATGTCGAATAAAATTCAGTCCAGATCAATTCCATAGAAATTATCTAATTTTATAACAATATTCTCAGGGATGTTTGTGATCCATTTTGAATCCATAGGTGTATGCCTTATTAAATGGTAATGTGCCACATTAATTTAACATTATCTAAATAAATGTAAGGTAATTTAAAGCTGAAAGTCTAAGGAGAAAGACAGGGTTAATACAATTTTTTTAATCAGTCGATCCATAATCCCATAAAAATATAATGCTAATTTGACAGAATTTATTTGCTGTATAGTTTCCTAGACTGACATCAATTATATTTCCTTCCTTTCCTGAGTCCTGTATCAACGGGGATTCAATGCTTCTTTTGCCTGAGTTCAATGTCAACCTGATAACTTATCATTACAACGGTCTTCTTGCTATCCTTTTGAAATATTTGCATAACATTTTATTTTTCTTATCCTCTGGAACTTTGATAGAAAAGCATCAAAAGGGACCCAAGGTAACCTTAGGCAGCACTTTTGAAACTCTTATGCATATCATTGAAATGTGATTTGGAGAGGATTAAAATTTATACTTGCTGAGTAACTATTTATTAAATTTCTATGGAAACGTTTTATCATAACCTGTAAAAATCTGTTTGTCTAGATTTTATCCAAAAAAGATGGAGGCATTAGAGGAAAATGTTGGAGTTTTTTGAGCTGGTTTAACTGTTGCCACCACCTTCACCTAGAAAGAAAAAAAATCATAGTTAGGCTTCTATTTATTCTCAATGTATATCCCCCAAATATGCATTTCTTCTTAAAAATATATGCTTTTTTCTTCATCCTTCACCCTGATAAACCTTTTCTTTTCTTGGTTATTTTGCTTACAAACATTGTAGTAGAACAGGAAAAGGTACAAAAAGAACAACAAAAATGATCAATGACCTGGAACCTTTTTGAAATGAGAAATAACTCAGTTGACTGGCACTCAGCCTTGTGAACAGATGAATGAGAGAACATATGGTGCAGGTCTACAAAATAATGTAGGAGCTGGAGAAAGTTAATAAAAAACAATCGTTCTATATTTCTTTGACCATAAAAGCCAGGCAGTATCAAATAAAACTAAAAACTGGCAACTGAAAGCAGGAAGGGGATTCTTCATGCAGCGTATAATTAAGCTGGGGAACTTTGTGCTGTTGGGTGCTTGCAATGCTGAACGTTTATGCAGATTAAAACAGGTTTAAATTCAGGTGGAAGAAAATCCTTTCAGGGCTGTTAAATGCAAAGACACTCACACCAGCTCAGGAAGTCTTTGAGCCACAAAGTACTGAAAACTGGAAGTGTATTCTAGGGATGCATTGCCACAGGCATGCCCTATGCTGATAGTCTTTCCTAAAAGCATCTACTTATTCATTGTGGTTTTAAATTAGCTGCTAGCCTCTTGTCTTGACCTAAGATGGGACAGCTCTTCCTATCTGCTACAACTGAACACTTTACACCGATGTTAACTCTCATGTACAGCTGCTCAGCCATGTCATATGCTGTTGCTTATGCTCCTTGAGTAGCTGAATATCTTTTTGTAAACAAAACAAAAACAACACAAAAGCGAGTAAGTGCATGACAAGCAAAAAACAGCTAATCCATGCACAAATACCTTTGCTGGCATGTGAATATG
Organism: Eurystomus gularis; assembly: GCA_013400335.1. Taxonomy (NCBI): domain Eukaryota; kingdom Metazoa; phylum Chordata; class Aves; order Coraciiformes; family Coraciidae; genus Eurystomus; species Eurystomus gularis. The sequence continues at coordinate 27,194 of VZZY01009254.1, forward strand.
GGTATTGTTTGGAGCAGCTATCTCTGCAAAGATAGTGTGACCAAAAAGCTTAACTGCAAAAAAATAAGCATGATCAAAGATGAGCTAAACAGCTGCCATAAGCTGAAGACTCACACACACACTGCTTTTGTGCTCTTGTCCTGGCTCCAGGCCACAATAACTGCACTGCAGTTGATGTGATTAATTCAGAACTACCCCACTGTAACATTAAGTTTTAATCCAATACAAAATACAGATTGGTTGTTTCCTAGCTCTTTATTTACCAAGGTTTTTAATGATCCTTTACTGTATCATTACTGCAGTATGTTGTGTGAACATTTGGAACGGCATAGGTAGGTACTGTGATGCCCTGGTGAAATTAAGAGCAAGGTGTCAGGCCTGAGTGAGAGCATTTAAAATGACTGATGTGGGGCTCCACGACAAGGGGTTACAAAGTTATGATCCATACAGGAATTCAGTGATTTTAGCCTGCTACCGGGCTTACTAGTGCTGCAGCCTGGCTGAGACATATTAAAGGAGGTTAGATTCCTTGGGGATGATGAAGGTCATGTGAGGAAGCCTATTTCTCTGCATTGACTGCAGAGGAAGCCTCAGGTGATTAGGTTAGATACAGATATCAGATTTCTAGATGGCAGTTTATCTCATTTTAAATCCCTGGGGGACTGTTCATCTCATCTTAAAATATGTACCTAAGAAAGGTCAGATGAATTGTCATGTGAAATAGCTGTTTCTCTCTCCTGTCCACAGAGGCAGTTTAAGGTCAAGAGCTTAGACTAAGACATCTAACTTTTATATGGTTAAAGCTGGAAATGAAGAATACAACCCTTTTGTTTCATGTTGATTGAATTAAATGCCATGACAGATATTCTTTTACTTGGTAATAAACGTAGTGTTGCATGTTTTGCAAGTTGGCAAGACCGGCAAAGTCTTCATTTTAAATTAGATATCACTCAAGATAATGTCAGTGAGCAATTAAACTATTTTCAGGAAATTCTATATTGCCCTAGGACCTTTATGACTTGACATGAGAGCAAAGGCATCCAAAGCTGGGACAAAAGAAACTATAAATACCAGATGTGTCTCTGCATGTGTCACAGTGAGTCACTTCCAAAGGCAGAACAGAGTCCTAAGCAGTCTGCAGTGTATATAAAATGAGATTTCCTGTGAATTTATGAGATATCATGATGCATAACCCAGCATTAGGCTATTTACTTAGCATAAGAGACCAAAAACTTTTCAGAGGGTTAGTCAACACTTTTTGAGGTAGCTTGCTACTCTGTCAAAATTAGAATGTTTCCAGTTATTATGTCAATGTGTACTTCTAATGGAATCATGTCAAATTGCTGTCATATTAACGTATAGACTAGCACATAGGATTTTATGGGCATTTTTAATCAAAGCTAATAATTATATTACATTTTGGGTTTTATTTAAGGGAAGTTATCTAACAACTTTAAATAATATCTAATATTTCACATTTTATTACATTTATTTTTAACTTCTAAAATTTAATATTATACTTCAATATTGTAATAATTTCAAAATAGTTTATTTCAACATTATAAAAAAAGAAATGTTTAATAAAGTCCTTTTACCCTTTATAAATGAAAATAATTTAGGAATTTTTGCTTCTGAAAAATATTTTGAGATGCTAATCTTGATTTTCTACCACATGACAGAGTTCAGCAGGAAACTTACTTTCCCTACAAGTTTGTTTTTTTGGCTATTTAGAGTCTCACTGACAAAATGAATTGTCAGTGGAATGTATTCATTCATTTATATCAACAGTATTGTCCCTGTCTGCTTTGTTTTCGTCTGAGTCCTTATTTTTTCATCAGAAGCTTGGAAGTGAATCTGTTTCTGCTTATTTTCTAAGGGAACTGTAAAGGGAAAGGCTACTAATTGTCTCATAAAAATATTTCTCAGGAAAACATGTTTGTTTTAAAATGTACTTTTATCCATGAATGATCTCATGTCTTAAAATTTTCATCTTTGAGGCCTGTTTAAATTCTCACAATGTCCAGAATGTTATTACACAGTCCAACAGACTATAAAACCTAAAGATGGATTCAGGATTTGTCCATGCTGACCTTTCCTCTTCTGCCCATGTCTTCTCATTTCCTGGATGTCAAATAGTAATAAGGAAAAAAGATTTCAATACTAGTTGAGAACCATGTCAACATTTAACTATTTAATTCTAGTATTACAAAGTCTGTGAAAATACTAACCCAGACAGAATACTCACTGAAACAGGAAGTTATGTACCTGACGGCTGCTGATGTGTTCTACTACCTTCTCATAGTCTCTTTGTTTCGACACATAAAGAAAATCAAAGAATCACAAAAGTATTTGGGTTGGAAAGGAACCTTTATAGGTCAGCTAGTCTAAAAATATCTGTAAAAAATTTTAAAATATTTGTTTGAATTCTCAGAATTTCTCATAATGGGTAGGGATGCAAATAGTTGAATATTGAAGAAGGAACAAAAGTTAACTATTCTCCAGAAAATGGGTTTGTTTGCTTTGTCATTGGTGCTTGTCTATCTCAGAGATGGCTTTTTTTGAATATATGAAGTTATAGCACAATAAAAGTTGTATGAATCATAAAAACACATTTGACCCACTGCTGTATGAAGAAAATGTTAATTGACCCAGTCTGTTACAACACTGGACATCACTGAACTAGCAGTAAGTTTCACAGAATTAGATAATAAAAGATTTGAAAAGGGACCTCTGTTAATCCTTTTCCTTCTGTTCCCACATGTAGCTAAAAGCATACTATTCTGTGTACACTACTGTGGTTTTGGATATCATTATTCAACAGAAGTGGAGGACTAATGGAAATTTGAAAGGGATATCTGTATTTTTTCAATACAGAAGCTTATTAGCAAAGCGTTACTTATAAGGTATTTCTAGACGTAGAACACTTAAGTTTGTGCACAAAGGTCAAAAAGATGGTGGAGAATGAAGGTCCCTATAATAGTCATGGCATTGTGGGTAGTAGCATCTCCATTAGTTATACGCATGAATAGAAATATTAAACTTTTTATGGAAACAGTCCCTCTATCTTGATGATGCTTCCATTACGTGTCCAACCTCACTGGGTATCAGAGTCTTACTCCCGTCTTTTTATAAGGTTAAGAAATACATCGTCTACTGATGTTATGAATAAAACACAGTTTCATTTGTTTGATTTAAGAGATAAGTAAAACTGCATACTTGTATTGTTTCCTATTCTGCTTAATTCACAGTGTCACTTTTTAAACCAGCACACATTCAGAACTGAAGGTGGCTGCTGGGGTGGGCAGTAGTTCAGCGAGACACAAATCAGTGTTTTATAAATGATAAAACCTAATTTTGGTGGTGGTTTGTTGTTTTATTTTTAAGGAAGGGAAATGAGGAAAATCCTTTGTGGTTGAGAAGAAATACTTGACAGAGAGAGAAAAATTAACATGTGTTTACCTTGTAATCTAAACAGGCTAAACACAACTGCAGCTTGTACAGACAATCTGCCAATAAGCTAGCGTTTACCATTGATAATAGTGTAGTCATAACATCATAAAAAAGTGCTGTGTGAAATCACAGTGCTATTGGGATTCTTAACACCCCTGCAGGTCTTTGGACAAGCACTTGAGCCACAGGCGCAGTGAGCTCTGTGCTGCTGCCAGATACAAGGGTAGCTCTGCCTTCCTACTTCAAAGCTTTGAGTAATAGCATTAACAAGGCTTGTGGATCTCAGCCTTTCTTGTGTACCACTGAGAGGGCACTCCATAAATTCTTTCTTCAGAGAAAATTGTGATACTAAAAGCATAAGAAATTGTGGTTGGGAGCTGAGTATGGGATAACTAAATTTGAGTATTTGATCAATAAGATCAGGAAAAAATCTACTTGAAGGTGTCTTCAGATCAAAACTGAATGCTCTTCTGGCCTTTATGTTTTAGTCAAGAACACCACACCTGGGCTCTGTATGAAAGTGTTTTAATTTAGGTATTTATCATTGAGTTTAGGCACCTTAGGTGTACAGGATGTGAGATTAGGTCATTTGTCAGGCATAGAAGTGGTCCAGACCTGATTTTACAATCCTCTGAAAAGAAAGGTCTTTCAGATTCATTCTTTGCGGTTTATTTCATTACATAGTGTTATTTTATCTGTAGTGTTTGCAGTGGGGTAATATTGCACAGAATTTATTATTTGCGTAAGTGGTCCAGCAAGATTTGGCCAGGGAATAGAGATTTTTCTTACTGGAAATTGCAAGTTGTTAAAAAAATGAACCCTGCTTTCACTTCTGACCCCTAAAAACCTAAATTATCTAGGACAAAGATAGCTAAAACTCAATAGCCTTTGACCAAAAATATGTTAGGAATGCAGTGGAATAGCTCTGTGGGGTGTAACATCATGTGTTTGTGCCAACCGAAACACTGGAGAAAATATTCAGTAGTGCTGGTGCAAGAACATCCTACCAAAATTTCATCTCTGGGATGTAAAGAATGACATACTACAATGTCATTACAATATTACAATACTGTGTTTTAAACTGATATAAGTGTACATGTGAAGTTTGCACCTTTTCATTGAACAAATGGAGTTTAATAATTGTCGTTTTAAAAATGTAGATAAGTCCTACAGTGCAATTTTAACAGAAGTTAACAGTTTAAATTAGGATGTCTCTTGACCAAATATCAGTAGTCATCACAGTAGTCACAGTATTTACAGATACAGTAGTCACCAGTGTTTTTTTAAAGAAAAATGCCAAATTTTTTGTAATATCTCCTCCCAGTTTCCTCATAAATACATTAAAGACAAACTGAGTAAATTGTGAGAAATATAACTGCGGGCAAATACTGCGGTCTATTCCTGAGAGAAATAATGTGAACTTTCATCCTAAATCAGATGAGAGCCAAAAATTTAAGCACAAGGTCAAAAGCATGGAAACCCATTCCCAGACTGTTTTGACTTCAAAAGCCAGAGTTCAAAGATCTGAGAGCAGAAGGCTTTGTTATATTCACTCTTAGGCAGATTTGTCTGGGAGATGCACCACCTTGCATGCTATCTTGTCATACCTTGCAGAGTTGTAGCGTTCCCTGAGATCAGTACTACTTGGAAGAATACCAAGAAAAAACAGGAGGAAATAATGTTGATGACTTTTTTTTTTTCTTGAAGAGGTTACTGAACCTAGCTGGTGCTAGAGACATTAGGTGTCAGAGGGCACAGGATTTTTCCCAGGTGAGATGTAAAATTAAAACTGGGGCTGTTAAAAAGCTAATAGTATCTTTTTTGCAAGATTAAAAGGCTTACCTACAGCATTGTAGCCAGATTCTGACTCAGCTCATTACATCACAAACTCATAAAGTCCATCCTGTAGAAAGTATTATATCCTTCCTCTCCTCAGCTGTTTGTTAAGTGTCACTGTGCCCTGGCATGCAGCTGCCGTATCCCATTAAATAAATGGTTTAAGGGATACTTATACAAAACATGGTATTTAATAACACAGCAAGGCTACTTTGTGGTTGTGGATTAACCCTGAGGGCTTTTCCTTATGTTTTATACCTGATCCTTCATGGTTTTATGTCTCTCTCTCATCTCTCTCCGTAAAGCTTTCAGGATTTTTTTTTTTTTTCAGGTTTACACTCCCACCCTCCCTTCATTCCCTCTCTCATTTCCGTTTTCCAGTGCTGCATCTTACTGCATTCAATACTTAGAGCTCTAACTGTCAGAGATAAATAATTTCCAGGGAAGAACAGAAGAATAATCTCTCTCTCCCTCTCTCCCTGCCCCACTTCCACCTGGCCCCAGTTTCAGGGAAAACTTAATAATGTGATCTCAGTGAATCCTCACTGCAAACTCAAAGCTTTGAAGTTTAAAAATTCTAATTTCTAACCTCAGATTGTGACTGTGGCAGGTACCACTTAGATTTTTGAACCAGAGTTTCATTTTATTCTACCATTGCTTATTAAGTCCCTCTGGGGCATGAGCACACCTTCTTTCACTGGCCCTTGTTTCCTTATAGAAATCTTTATAGAAAAATACAGTTTATTACCCAACTGTTTATGAAAAGATGCCAGTCCGTTGTTTTTACACTCACACATCCACATTGTAGGCAACTTCCTCCTGACAAAGAGCTATCCTGTGAGCAGACCTTCTCCTTAGAGGCACTGATCATCGTTTTGCCTTCTGGAGGGAGGATTCAACCCAAAATTTCTGTGCACTGGTGTAGAGTCTGCACATTTAAGATCCTGCCCGTCATTTCTAAAACCGTTGGGATCTTAAAGGCAAATGGCGTGAAACAAACAAGGAACTTTCAGTACCACACTGGTGCTTTCACAAGTCTCCTGTATACTCCGCATGCAGTCTGGAACCAAGTTTCTTTTTCTGAATTTACTCTGTGTTGTAAATGCCAGTTGTTCTGATTCCCATATCTGTCACCTAATATCAGTTTACTGGTGTTAAAGGATTGTTCATATTGTCCTATATTATTATAGGATCATACAATGGTTTGGGCTGGAAGGAACCTCAAGGATCATCTAATCCCAACCCCCCTGCCATGGCAGGGACACCTCCCACTTGACCAGGTTGCTCAAGGCCCCATCCAACCTGGCTTTGAACACCTCCAGGGATGGAGCATCCACAACCCCCCTGAGTAACCTGTGTCGGTGTCTCACCACCCTGACAGTGAACAATTTCCTTCTGATTTACAATCTAAATCTACCCTCTTCGAGTTTGAACCCATTACCCCTCATCCTATCACAGATTTTTCTCTGTAACATTTTTTATATTAACCAAACTAATTTACAAGAAGCAGAAATAGAAACTGGAAATTTCCTCTTTCTACTTTACTTCTTGTATCTGCTTTAAGAGCACCATGCTCTTCATGTTAGCTGGTTAACTTGCTTTACCATGCTCTAGTTTTTGAAACACTGCTGTATGCATATAGCCTTGCATAAGGTTCAACATGCTAATACTGTCATTTGTTTGGGATCCTCAGGTGAATGGGGAGTAATTCTTGCTGGATCCCTGAGTGCAATCCCTTCCCATCCTCTTGGCAAGCTGAGGTTGGACTTACAGGTTATGTCTGGCTACACATCACTAATGACTGTGAATGCATGGGCCTAGGCACTGCTGATTTGTGGCGTGGCCTTGCTCATGATTTGGCCTGTGCCCAATAGTACTCTCTCAAATCATTGCCAGGCATGGTTTGGGGCATAGCAAAGCTCAGGGGTCTCAAAATCAGCTTGGATGCAGCTGCAGGTGATGAAACATTTTAGTTGTATGCAATCCAGGTCACTGTACATCTGTTCCTCCCAGGATGAGAGATGACTCTCAGCTCTTTTCACTAATGAGTTTAGACATGGGCAATTTAGCCAGATTGCCCCACGAGGCAGCTTTCCACCCTGGCCCTGGAGTGCACTCACCTGTGCCCTGTTTCTGTGCTGTAGGAGGCTGGGCTGCTTACAGATCCTCTGCACATCACAGCTCTCTTCCAAGGGATGCCAAAGTCGATGGGTCAGCCTCGGCAGACAGCTTCTCTTAAGAGATGCAAGCATTTCTTTCCGTTTTAACTGTGCAGGGAACTAGGATCAGGCAGAGACTGTGCGGCAGGAACTGTTCGGTCTTCTGTGAAACTTTTAATGTCATAGGACTATTGATGCCATTTTAGACAGCTACAGTAAATGGTCTGAGAAGAGCCCTCTGCCTCTGTCACCCCATGTACAGAGTGCAATAATATTGCTCTTCCTCCTCTTGGAAACACTGTGATAAAATATTTTCTGATTGTCAGGTGTTATTATTAGTAGAAATGTGTATTTTTCAACTACAGGCTCATACTTTCTTGGTGGCAACATGTTTATGTGCCCACAAATACTGAGAAAAGTGAGAGAAATGTAACACATGAGAATGAGTGGTGAAGCTTGCTGTTTTAACAAGTTGGAAATGAAAACATAATGTGGTACACAACTCATTAATTAATTTTATTACAACTTTATACCAATTTTTATTAGATGTTTTTATTGGATTAGGAATTGCATTTTGAGATTATATTAAAAATGTGATGGTGTTTGCCTATTCTCACAGTAGATGTAAAATTTAAATGGTCTTATTTTAATATGTATTTCTTCTATAATTTAACATTTGCCATTTGGCAGACTCTTTAGAGTCAAACATTTGGCATAAAATCAAGTCTAACTCTTTGCAGTCAGAGATTAATGATCTGTCCATAAAGTTTCTTTACTGTATGGTTAAATCCCTTAGCATCTAGTGCTTCCACTTACTAATGTTACTTTAGCAGTTTGTAAATGACATTAACAAATAGCAGTCCTTTTATGGTGGTCCTAGGGCACAGCTACCGCCAGTGAGGTTACCTCTTCTTCTTTCTTGCAATTAAAAGAAATATTTTAATCCAAATGCTACATCTGTCAGGGAACTGTCAAAAAGAGAAAGCTAATAGGAAAATCCTTTCATATGCTCTGAAAGAATGTTATCACATGTATGGCTTTAGTAAACATGCACTGTCAGTCGATGCAAGAATTAGCAGTCATGCAAGAGTTTTCATTGATTTAGACAGTGATCAAGAGAAGACTCTGTACCACTACTGTTTTCCTTTTTTTCTTCCAACCACAGAGAGCCTCTGTTCTCAGATGAGGTCTGTGTGTCAATTCATAAAAAGGGAAGCCATCTCTGGTGTCACTGGCTAACGTTCTGTTTTAATAAACATTTAATTGATCCAAGTCTTTACTGTTGTTAAAATGCATCACAGTATATCAAATACCTGATATTTGATACTCAAAACTTTTAGTTATATGAGGAATATAGCAATAACTATAGAGAAATTAAATTTAGTGGAAAATTTTTAGCATAATTGATTTCTGCTATACAAATACAAGTTCTATTAACTTCAACAATTATTATTTTAAGGGAAAAATTATCTTCCTATGCTCATTCTTTAACTTGTCTGATCAAAACTATCACATGCTAGCTAAAGCCTCTTCCTGATGCAATTAGTAAAGGTATTCTTTGCTTCCATTTTTTATACAATTAGGAATTCTTCTACACATTCTCAAATAATCCTGCACTACGTATGAAAACTCATAAGGACAGTTCATACTCTGTTTCATTGAATAAGCAATACTCTGCACCCATCAGGATTAAGTCCAGCGCATGGGTCAGAAGTTAGGATGATTTCTTATAGCACCATAGGTGTGCACAAGCACATCTTCATGGGTAGGGTAAGGTAAATGCCCGTGTCTGATAAAATCTCTGCAAAACTTGAATGGCAGCATAATCCGTTATATTGAAGGGGAAGTTCTTAACATTATTTCATATTAAAAAATAATTCAATGCAGCATTTGAATTACTTAGTACTTCTTTAAGTTCTTACATGTACTTCATACATACACTTTAATATTTTGGAATTTTATGTCTTGATTATACAGTAATTACTTTCTAACTGTCCATTTTGCTCCATCCATTTAATTTCACAGTTTTAAAACTGAAGTTAAAGTTCATGGCTGGTTTACTGCATTTTAAAGCAATCTTTAAATTTCTGTGTTGCACTACAGGCTTACATGTAGATATACCTGCTGTTGAATTCTATTATCTTCTTTACTGGAATATTTTCAATGCTTGAAGAAGGTTGACTGGATGATCCTAGAGGTCTTTTCCAACCTGAATGATTCTATGATTTTTCCTTGCCTTTCTGCTTCTCACTCATGCAACCACATGGTATTTGCAGGACACATGCTCATTCTGCAGGTACTTATACAGACATTTTCTAAGAAAAAAATGACAAGGCCTGAAAGGTTTCTATATCATGAAGCTCCACCAAAAGAAAATGAAACATGGAGAGGCTTGAAAAGTGGAGATGCTATGAAAAAATACAAGTGGACTGCAGAGAACTGATTATGCTTATAGACCATGCTGCTAGAAACAATTGTTTCTATCAGGGGACAGACTCAGATATTGATAAGCTTAATCCACATACCTGAAGACAGATTGTGTCTATGGCTTCATGAGAGGATGGTGTCTCTCTTTATTCTGCATGGGATATGAGTTTTAGAGATGGCTGCAGGAATGGATCTGCCCTCACACAGAAAACTCAAACTTGAAAGTAAGAGCATTGGGGCATTTGTGTAATGGTCTTCTCAGAAATGATCTGCTTTGTGTAAGGAAGAAATTGCTTTGGTTAGGAATTCGGGTAACATTTTGATCTGTTTAAGAGATGCAACTCAGACTAAAGGGTTATATGGGCAAAATCTGTTTGCCTAAGGACATCTAGAATTTTCGCAGAATATTCTGTTTATAACTCTATGGCTTTGGAAATAAGGAAACTTCAATAATGTCTGCAACGTGGTAAAATCCAGTCTCTAAAATTAAATGCAAAATTTCCATTGGAGTCAATGATACCAAGACTTTAATTTCTGGATATACCAGGAAAAATGAATTTGGCTGCTAAAGCATAGCCTTCATAATACATTTTATTTCATCGGACCTCACACAAACATGACTGATGGAATGGAATAGCTTTAAGTAGCTGTCAGAAATATACTTCCAACATGTTTTCAGGAAAATGTGCTTTCAAGCAAGTACACATTTTTTGCTATATTTTTGTTGCATATGATATTTGTGCAAGAGCACTTGATCTATCAATATCCAAACAGGATTTTATTCTTTTAAAAGTTACTTCATTGAAGGAATGTTCTGAAGCTTTTTAGTAATATGAAATACATTTAAGAGGAAATGTTGGAGTTACTGAAGTCTACATAAATTGTAGTACTGATTTAAATAGGAGCAGAATACCACTTTTTGTGGTTTATGCCTTCTTTCAAACAAACGCAGGAAGCCTATTCTATTCTTCCTAGTCTTTTGTATTCACATTAGTATCAAACATCATCCGAAAGATAATTGACAGAAACAGCTCTGATCTCAATGTATATTTCCTGTGAGTATATGTAGTGACATGTAGTTGAGGTGTTAAATTTGAACTATCAACTGTATGTAGGATTTTCAAAAACACTTATTAGTTATATTTTTTATTTTGACATAATTTGTAGCAGAGTAAGGAAGAAGGCTGAATGCTTTTGAAGATTGCAGACTATGAGTAAGCTGGCATAGGGTACAGCCCCATTCCCTTTGATGTTGATAAAAAACTCATTTACTTCGGTGAAACTTGGTGATTATGTCACAAAACTTATAGTGCCACTAAATTACGTAAGTATCACAGGGTGAAGTTTTAGTGATTTGTAAGATCTAAATAAAGGATAAAATGTTGATCCATTTTCAGTGGATAACACTTTAAAAGCAATTATATAGACTTCATTGGAATTCTTTATATGGTAATTTACTGGTGGATATAAGTAAGGTTATTAGAATCTGCTCCAAAGAGGGAAAAGAAAAATAGTATTTACCTTGTAAAGTGTACAGAAGTACTGACTACACCAGGCAAATGACAATAACTTTCTCCCCATTAAATATATGTAGCGTTACACAGATAAATGAATGGCAGAAGTATGAAATTAACATTTGCAAATTTCAGGTTTTACCCAGAAATGGTTGGCCAAATAAACACTTAAAATACATAATGATTACTTTACTCTTTTTAGTCCATCTGAAAAAAGTAACATGTACAACTGCAGCAGCTGTGAGTTATGGCTTGTAAAAATATTATGGAATGAACACAGTTGTTTAACCACTTTTACTGCTTGTTGTTGCATTATGTAATTTTCATATAGGTAAGTTTCATATATGTAATATTCATATAAAATTTCCATTACAAATGTTAAACTTATGAAAAAATTGTCCTGTTCAGTTTTTTTTTTTTTTCGCACGTGAAGTCTATTTCAGGTGTTTTGGAATTAATTAATTTAGTAGGTATATCCCATTTCTTGTACCCATCTATGAAATATAACACTGGTTCTAATGCTCCTCTAATGATGCTTTGTGTATGAAACACTCCTGGCTTAACTGACCTTCAGTTAGCCCTTAGATAACTTGACATCCTTTCCTTCAATTTTCTCACCTTCTATACATAGACCAATACTTGACCTGAGCTGAGTTGAAGATTAGCCAATAGATGATTTAAAAACCATACATATATATATATATATATATATTATTCTTACAGTCTTCTGTATACAGTTATTTGAAAGATTCTGGTGAACTGGAGAGGGATTATGCTTCCATTGTAAAAAGGGAATTGAGCCATAGATAAATGAAGTTAACTGAATTTTTCAGTCAGCTGAATTGTCCAGGAGGAGAGTCAGACTGTCTGCTACATTGCTTCCTGCCCTAGATGAGTGTGGAACGTAGGCTTCTAAATATAAGGTGGAGCATCACCTGGACTCCTGGGTGCCTACATTTAGTCATCTGCAATATTTTTGAAACCCCACATTACCCTTTTTGCCCTATTAGTTACCCACGTTAGCTTTTTAGTGATTAAATATCAACCTAGGCTTTGTCCAGATTTCCAAAGAGATCCAGTCCTCCAAGTTTGCACACGTATTGCACAGAAGACACCATACATAAATATAAGCGTAGCTAAATGGTCATTGCCATTGTGGGAAAACTTTTGCTAGATAACACAGGATCAGTAGTTTCCGTACCATATTTTGTGCAATAACTGATTTTCTAGCAAACTTTCCCAGAAAGCAAAACCCCCATATTCAGCATCCTCTTGACCTGAGAAGGTTTAAATCAACTACTCCCTGAACACTGCCCTTATAACCCTTAAATGGCTAAGGATTATGACTGTCGAATTGTATGCACAACTATTAGCAGCCAAATATTTTATAATCTCATCTCAGATATTGCTGCCAATCCTACATCTCACTTCCTAAATAAATGCTTCCTGTACAAATAAAGTCTTCTATGAAAAGAGAACTCATTAATAAGAATATTGTGTTGACTGGCTGATAGTATTGCCTTTCTGGTGGCTAGTGAGTTCCATACTTTTGATCTTCAGGATAATGGTAATAAAGATATCAAATTGCATTTTTCCATTAATTTTGCACTCAGAATAGTTACAGAAAGCACACCAGTGAGAGGGTGAATTTAATGGAGGGCATGAATCATCTCATGTCTGTAGAAGAAATCTTTCACTGGCTTTATCTCCTGTTTAGCAAACAGGATATTTTTATATACTGATATAAAACTGATATTTTTATATACAGTTTAGAAACAAATGCACTGAAATCTTTAATCACATAGCCTATCCCTTTGTTATACAAAAGTAAAGGTGAGCAGCCTAGTTCCCTTCTAAAGGCACATATACTGTGTAGATCAAACAGTTTTGAACAGTAAGAGGCAATAACTTCACCTCTTCCAAAGAGTAGTCTCAGAAGTCTCGTGTTTTAACCCCACTAGCTAAGGTTGGCTGATCGTTCAGATCCCATGTAAATAATCCTTTGGAAGAGGAATTCCTTAACAATCCAAGCAGAATTCAATGGATTTTGACTTTTATTAGACTATTTGCATGATCTAGTTTATTAATGTTGTGCATATTAAGTTCTTAAATTCTTCTAGCAACTTAATATTTAAAAGCATTTTATAACACTTAAATTGTATAACATATGTTTGTGTTCCCTCCTTTGCTCTTATAGAACTGAAAAGACATGGAGAGGGAAGAAATTTTAGGCATGAAGGTAAATCCAATCTCTTACTGACAGTAGTTATTTTGCAGAAAGATTTGTGGATGTGCTGGTTTTGAAAGATTTTAACAAAGTCAGAAACAGATAGCACCGGCTAGAGCCAGGCACGATGCAGGCAGGTGCTGAACAAGCTTCCCCAGCTCAGCCTCTGCCAATGCACGTCCCCACAACCTGCAGCACTGCAGCTGTTCCTCTCTGTGCCAAGTTGCGTGGTGGTGGTTTGGGGATTTGGAAAAACACATTCTCTGCACAAATAGAGTTCAGGTCTCCAAAGGGCAGTGAATTACCCCACTGTATCACTTCCAGTGTAATGAATTTTAAAATTCCTCTTTCTAAGCACAAAAGCCTCCTGTTTTTCTGCAGGGCACAGTGATGAGTGTCCTTTTTATTCTTCCTCTAACTCACTGCTACACTTTGATCTTGGCAGTTTTGCTGGAATATACTGCTTAAAAAGATAAGCATGCTTTTCTTATAGAAAGAATAATTTTCTTTGAACCATATTTATTAAATTAACAAGGTGAGAGAGGAAATATTTTAATAATTCAGGGGCATATTCTCTACCCTTTGAAGCAGTGATGAGCTCTCTGTGGTGTCAATGATCTAAGTTAGTGCCAACAGTGGGGGTGCTGGAAAAAGATATTTATCTTATCTGACTGTTAAAAGAGTACTCAGCTCAGTAACTGGTTTGATATGTGATTTATAGTGAGTCCTGAACAACTCTATTTTGAAAAAGATCTCAGGTTTTTAAATGTAGGTTGCACTTTTCAGTCCTGATTCAACAGCAGACTTGCAGAGATGCAAGACTAGCTCATTGCTGGCAGTGATCTACAGGATCAAAGTTGTGAGCTGGTTGATGGGAAAAGGGAGTTGTGATGATTTAATGAACTATCAGAAGATCTGTTGATTCATTGATAGCTATTCATATTCATGTACTCAATCTTTTTTCAAGGACTAGGTTTTAATTTACTGTGTTTTATGCCAGAACTAAAGTGGGCATTCTGGGTGTGTGGGAGATGGCCTGGGCTGTGCTGACACGCAGTAACCAGCTGCACAAAACACTCATCATGTTTCCATGTTTAAATACACCATGGATCACTCCACTGATGTAAATGATCTCCAGTTCGAAAACTTTCTTTTTTTTTTCATTCTGGGATAAAAGCAAGATGCATTGTTTAATGGTACAGTTTTGCTTACTACAGTTTCTCACTTCTAGATTTGGATGCAGTGGGTAACAATAAGACTTTGAATGACAATGTTGTTGCCATTCACCCTGTCCCTTAGATAAGAGTTATCAAAGAGTAGTGGGAAAGAGATATTTGTAAGATTTTTGTTTATTTTCTTGAGGATCAGGTCAAGCTGGGTCAAAAATCCATGACACTTCTCCTTTCCCTCCCTCAGAAGAAACCTCACTCTGTAAAAACAATTTTGCCCTTTCCCTAGAAAGAAAAGATGTATTTATTTTCCTTGACCATTTGTTTTCACTTCTTTAGTGAATATTCCATTTTATCATATTAAAAATCTATGACTCCATTTTGTTCCTTTAAATGAAAGGAAAATGCTAACAAGTTAAAAGATGGTAAACTTACTCAGAAAAGGGAAGAGCAAGAAAGAACGTCAGGATACTTATTTATTGTATAGAGATAGTATTTCCCAGCTGTGGGACACAGATTCCATCAGACAAATAGTGAGGGACATCTCATTTATTCTCCAGAGCACCTGGTTCTGTTAATATATACAGTAACTTGCTGCTTATTGTTGGGAATTCTTTTCAGAAGTGGAACTATGCTCAGTGATGTCCGATGGAGTTTGCTGAAAGCCTGAAAATGTCACTGAGGAAAGCAACAACCTGTGTATATTTTCTGTATGTGGTAACAAAGCAAGAAACTTCAAATGTTGAAACCAGGTAATATTTTTATAATCTCAAAACATAGCAGTAGAAATAGTGAAAAAGAAGCAAATCCTCTGCTCCTCTCAACCCCTTCCTCCCAAATAGAACACAGCCTTTAGTAAGAAAATAGTTACAAGAAAAATCAACAAAACCCAGAAAACATTATCCTTCTATTCTAAAAACATACAGCATTTTGAAGAACATGAGGGATTTTCCATTAGGGAAAGGAAAGGAGCTGAGTGATACATCAAAGATTTATGAATTAAGGTGGATCAGTCTTTAAGAACACGTTGGATGGCCCTAGGAGGGATTTTTCAAAGTGCAAGAAGTTAGACCTTTCACCTTCCCAAGGAGATGTACAAATTTCAGGATTGAATTGTGCAGCAGAGATGATGATATTCTACCATATTAGGCACATAATAAGAGGAAAAAATTACCCTGGAAAGCTTGTGGTCTTAGATATATGACAGACAAACAGTTAGAGAAAAAAAATTAAAGTGGCTTAATCGCTGGTCTCCAACAAGTCTGGGCGCCCTCCTGGCCTCGTTCAGTGCTTGGACTCCTGAGTGACTGTAGCCAGATTATCTGTACGTTGGCTGATAACCACGGAGCAACTGCTCCCTGGGATGAGCCCCTCCAGTCCAGCACCTTTTCTTGGTGGTGTTGGCTTGCAGCTGGCAGGACAGAGAACAGCTGTTGGATTGCTCCATGTGCAGCTGCTCATATCTGGGTATTTAAGAGCTTGCTATCGTGTGACTTCAGAAGTCATGGAAGTGTCTGGAAGTGCCCTAAAGCTGGCAACCCATCTACAGCTGTGAGCAAGTTGGACAAATCTAAACAGGTAATAAAATCTGCAAGAACATTTATTTTCCCAATTCTGGGTCTAATTCTACAAACCACTGAGTCCCTGAGCATTTAATCTGTGCACACGGAATGCACTGAATTCAGTAGGCTCATTTATAATGCTGCTTTACCTCTGGCACAAATATCATCTTAGTGACAAAACCTTCACTCAACACCACCCTAAGGAGGCCTTGCATACACAAAATACTAAATAATATTTCAAATCATGGTAGCTTGCTTAGCTTACATGAATAAATAGAAAAATAGCATTATTTACCTTGTCTACATAAGGAGAACTAGCCCTTCAAGATACCTGTGCTGTATAAAGATCTTGCTGCAGGCAACAATGTTGAGCGTCTTAAATCCTTTCACTTAACATAGTGGAGAACTATTTTTAACATCTGTAAAATATCAATTCTCACTGTAATATCTTTTGGAGAATCAAATAAAATTGCTTTCATCAACTAGCAAGTAAACACAGTCTTTTAACAGTTACAATGAATAGAATAGAATTTGCTAATAGTTTCTCTTCGATGGTAGATATATCTTAAAATATCTCAGAACATCTTAGAAATTCAGAGAACTCTGAATGCTTACCCAAATTCAGCAGCAATAACATCCATGAAAAGCTTTTGAGAGTGTTGACCAAAGTGACAAAATAACTTCCTTTCACTTTAAAACTTGAAAAGTACTTTTAAAACTTTGTCTGACCACCACTGAGGTCAGAATGGATTTTACCATTAGTTTCAGAGAAGTTAGGAACAGTCCAAAATGTTTTATTTACTGAAAAGAAAATGAATGCTTACAGTTTGTGTTATGCAGCTGATGTAGTGGCAATGCTTGTTTGTCAAATCTGAAACTGGTTTTTAGACAACTAAGGAAGGTTCATTGTCTTTATACACTAATGTGTATTGCTCCCCCAACATGCTTACCATGCAAATTAAACCTCTGTACAGCTATTAAATGTTATTAATAGTCACACATAGAAGATTTCTTGAAGTACAGGCCTTCTTTCAGCATATATCAATTTGAAGAAGAGTCATTTTAGAGGCCACATGGGGTACTGTTTGGCATAGACCGTCCACATAGAGGTCAATTACAAAAAAAGTAGGGCCATTTAAAAATGTGTAGACTTTAATAGCATGAAGGAAGTCAGCAGGGAAGAAAATAACAAGGGAGCAAGACACCTCTGACAACTGGACTTCATCATCTCACTCATTCTCGTGGAAATTGGCAATACTAGATGAAACTTGTCTCAACTTCAGCAGTCCAAATCTTGTGCAGCCAATATAAGCTAGTGCTCTAGGCTTCTCTTGTCAAACTGTGCAGGAAATGGGCTTCCTATACATCACCCACCTCTTCCTACTGACTGTAGGGGGTATGTAGAAGACTAACTTAAATGTAACATTGACATGGCCAAAGACAGAGGAATCCTCCCCCTTCAAACTGAAAAAGCTGGAGCTGCATTTGTGAGAATATTTAACTATTTTCCTCCTAATTAGATCTAATGCTCACTAAAAACACTAGAAAAATTTCTGCCACTTGCAGCGAGTGCCTATGCTGGCCCTTGATTTCTGCATTCATGTGCACTTGCCAGTAATAGATTTCTCATCTGTTACAGCAGGAGATTATCACTGTTACAGCTCTGTTAACGGCAAAGTGCAGCCTTGCTCACAAGACCCAGAAGCACTATGCCCAGGATGACATCAGCTGCTTCTTTAGGCTATGCAGGCAGCTGACTAAAACCATGATGTATATGTACACTTCTTTTAAAAGTGGGAACAGCTGAGGTGTTACAAATGCAGTTTTAAAGCCTTGTATGTGAAGAAATCAGCACAGTATACTGTTACACAATGAATAAATCAGCCCCCCAACACTTAATAAGCTGCTTCCACTTGTGCATTAACACTGTAAAAACCGTTGATTCCCAGAATCACAGAATTATTGAGGCTGGAATAGACCTCCGAGATCATCAAGTCCAGCCTATGACCCAACACCATGACATCAGCTAGACCACGTTACTGAGTGCCACATCCAATCTTTCCTTAAACACCTCCAAGGATGGCAACTCCACCACCTCCCTGGGCAGTCCATTCCAGTGTCTAATTGCCCTTTCCGTGAAGAAGTGCTTCCTAATATCCAACCTAAACCTCCCCTGGCACAGCCTCAGGCCATGCCCTCTTGTCCTGTCACTAGTCGCCTGGGAGAAGAGCTCGACCCCCACGTGACTACAACTTCCTTTCAGGAACAACTACCTTTCAGGTAGTTGTAGAGAGTGATAAGGTCTCCCCTGAGTCTCCTCTTCTCCAGGCTGAACAACCCCAGCTCCCTCAGCCTCTCCTCATAAGACTTTCCCTCCAGCCCCTTCATCAGTCTTGTCTCTCTCCTCTGGACCCTCTCCAGCACCTCAATATCTTTCTTGAAGTGAGGGGCCCAGAACTGCACACAGTACTTGAGGTGAGGCCTCGCCAGTGCCGAATACAGGGGGAGAATTGCATCCCTAGACCTGCTGGCCACACTGTTCCTGTTACAAGCCAAGATGCCATTGGCCTTCTCTGCTGCTTAGGCACACTGCTGGCTCATGGTCAGCCGGTTGTCAACCAGTACTCCCAGATGCCTCTCTACCAGGCAGCTGTCCAGCCACTTATCCTCCAGTCTGTAGTGCTGCATGGGGTTATTGTGGCCAAAGTGTAGGACCCTGCACTTAGCCTTGTTGAACGTCATACCATTGGCCTCAGCCCATCGACCCAGCCTGTCCAGGTCCCTCTGCAGCATCTCCCTACCCTCCAGCAGATCAACTCTTCCCCACAACTTGGTATGATCTGTGAATTTACTAACAATAGACTCAATCCCCTCATCCAGGTCATCAATAAAGATATTGAATAGAACTGGGCCCAGCACTGATCCCAGGGACACCACTAGTCACTGGACACCAACTGGGTGTAACACTGAGTTACAAAATTTAACTTGTGAAGTATTACCAGGATATATTTTTCTTTCTGTAAATCTCTACTAATCTTATAGCAGATGAACTGGTGGCTCAGCAGTAAGCAAATAAACGTGTCACTTGGGACAAACTATGTGAATGTGTTGACAATCATGTTCTATCATTTGATGCAACTGCAAATGTTAAAAAGAGCTATTTTAAAATAGGGATGTCATTTATTGTCAAGCTGGTCACTAATTTTGCAGTTCATTGGGTGACAGAAGATGGTTTGTACATGGTGAAAGACCATAAACAATGAGAAGAGTAAAACACCTGTGGTGGGTTAACCTGTTGTCCTCCTTGTCCACTGCTTTTTTACTACTGGGGCAATTTCTGTAGTTGTCGTTGTCTGGGTCCCCATCTCAACCACAGTTCTCTGAGAGTATTGAACTGCAGCTTGATAGGCAGAGGCCAGGCTCCAATACAGTGCTAGAAGCTGCTGGTTCTCATTAGGGTAGGCAAGGCAGCTTTCTATTAGGTGGTGTGTCAATCTGGCAGGGTTACTTGCCTGTTCCAGGGTAAAGTCCCAGGCTATGGGAGGTGATAACAGGCCTAGGATCTGCCCAAATCCTTCCACTCACCCTGCCACCCAGGGACAGGCCGCCTCAGGGCATGTTTCAGTGTTGGCTCATCCAAAAGTTGTCTCCTCTTACACAAAAAGGAGACCAGACTCCACACGGCCCACAATATGCTGAAAGTATTAATTGCTAGTGTTAAAC
>VZZY01009261.1:10953-37986 GCA_013400335.1 Eurystomus gularis
TTAGGTATTAGGAGAAATTTCTTCACTGAAAGGGTTTTAAAGCACTGGAAGAGGCTGCCTAATGCAGTGAAGTCTCCACCGCTGGACGTGTTTAAAAGCTGTGTAGATGTGGTGCTGAGGGACATGGTTTAGAGGTGACCTGGCAGTGCTGAATGGGTGGACTTGAGGATATTAAAGGTCTCTTCCAACCAAAACAATTCTATGATCCTATGTAGCAGTTTTCAGGTTGGTGAAAGCTGCTACAGAGTGGCAGGGAACAACCTCTCTGTGTCTATGCGAGGAAGAATAGGACACAGTAATCTAAAACTGCAACCTTCAATAGCTGATGCTGGGCATTCATTAACAATTTCTGGTCATACTGCAGTGCTGGGTCAGCTTGCAATGAGGGGGCTGTGAATTCAGCATCACTGGAGATAACAAACGAATTGTACTAGCACCATCCAGGAGTGACCTGGATGATCATGATGCTGAGCAGAGAAATATGCTGATGATGTATTTTTGTCATTACAGGTCTATGCTTCAGCTGGTTGATTTCCCTCTTGTGCTCTTGATGACCTGGAATGGCTGTAAAAAGTCAGGGCTGACATAGCTTATTTGGATACTGTTTTGGCAAAGGGTCCGCTAAGTGTAGCTTTGTTGGTACAAGCCTGGATTCTAGCCTGGAATTAGCCTTCTGGCACAATAAATTAACTACTCCATCAATCCGTCCTCCTTGTCTGAGATGCAGTCCAAGAGGCAGCACCTGACTTTGTTAGGGTTTTGCCTGTTTCTCATCTTCCTCAGACCATCCAGTAGATGATGGACAATCAGTCCTGAATTCCAAGCTCTTTTATGCAGCAACTCTAGCC
Source organism: Eurystomus gularis (assembly GCA_013400335.1). NCBI lineage: Eukaryota > Metazoa > Chordata > Aves > Coraciiformes > Coraciidae > Eurystomus > Eurystomus gularis. The sequence continues at coordinate 11,802 of VZZY01009261.1, forward strand.
CTGGTACAAATAAGAGAAAGAAACAAGGCTATTTATGAAAACTTTACCATTGTCATATCGCTCCTGGCCAGCCTCACACCTTTTTCACCACTGTGTACCTTCTGCAGGGGCAAACTTGCTTTCTGTTCTTGTTTTCAAAGAAAAAAATCAAGACTCTTCTCGTTTGTTTGTAATAAACAGATAAGGAAGAGAAATGTGAAAAAGAGCAAAGCTTCTAGATCTTATTTCTGTTCTTGTATCAGTTTGCATTAGCGTAACATTATCTGTAGGAATTCACCCTTGATTTATATTTGTGTGTGAAAGAAATGAAAATCAAGCATTTGTATCACTAATTAGTCTACGTTTGTGTAGTTGGAGGACTACTTCTGCCCACAGGATAAATTTTGACAAATATTAGATGTGTTTCCTCTGCGGATCATTATTAACACTATAATCGTAGCAATAATTTAATATACACCTCTTTCATTCTCTCCCTGCTTTCTGTGCCATTTCATCCCTGAAAACAGGCGATGCTTTGTGCTGCTGCTTGCTGTTTTTCATGCTGTTATGTTTGTCTTGCACTTTCTTGGCTACACTTTAATGTCACTCGTTCATCCATTTCTCCTTGCCTGCAATTGGAAGGTGCCAAATGTCGCAAACAACATTTGAATTTATCCATTCATGTTCTTTTATATCACTTCAGTGCATATTATCTGCTCCATCAGAGACATGACCCAAACCATAAACCCACAACATAGAGGCTGATACCCTTCAAAGCATTTTTTTGGAGGAATTCAGTACATGACTGAAATTGCTTGGAAAACTTCACAACTGTGGTTTTAGCTCCTTTGGTGATGCAACAAGTGGCACGGAGAGCACAGCCTCTGCTGTGCCACAGCAAAACACAGCCCCGTGGTCCCAACCGCCCAACTGGTTTTGCAGGTAATGAGTGGGTTAAAATACTTTGTGGAAATGTTTTTGTTGTTTTGTTGGTTTTTTTTACGGTACTTGCTGGCAAAATGGGCTGAGTGATGCTGGCACATCTGTGACATTAATGGTGTCACGCTTCAGAGCTGATGCATGATAAAATCCTGTCAGCTCAGTCACAGAGTAGGCGGACCAAAAATTAGATGAACATAACTACAGGATCACTAAACACAGGCAACATTACTGCACCCAAAGGGTCCCCACTGGTAGCTAAAATCACGGCCCTCAGGCAATTTGCACAGGGAGACACTTGAAATTACACGTTGGGACCACAGTCTCTGCAGCTAATTTAATTATCCCCAGGACCACCCTCATCTAGCTCAGAATAAAAAATTAGCACTGACTTTGAAATGTGAATAATGCTGATCTTTCAGGCTCAGAGCAGGTCAGTGCTGTTGGCTGCAGTGCTGGTGAGTGTTGTACCCTGGATCTGCTGGCTCTGAGCCTCTGAATCTGGCACAGCCAGCTGCCTCCATCTCCTCCCTGTGTGCCAGGAGGATGGCATTGACCTTCTCCTTGGGGCAATGCTGGGGACAGGCAGGAGCAGAGCAGAGGCAGGCATTCCCTTCCTCTTTCACAGCAAGAGCTCATGATGGCAGATGCAGCTGGAGACCCTCAGGGCTCACAGCATTGTATCAGCATCAGCTCTGGCATGGCAGGGTCAACACAGACATGTTTGTGAGCGTGGGTCCTTTGTGATGAGCATATTTGAGCTTTAAAATAATGTGTCTTATCCATCATTTTAATGGCTGGAAGCACCAGAGTACTGTCAGCTCTTTAGAAGCAGCCCCGTAAAAGTGCTCCATTAGATTATTTGTAGATTAGCTGCCCAAGAGCAAAGCTGTCCTGTGTCAAGCATCCACAAAGTGGACCAAGGTGAATTGCGGTTTTGCCTGCAGAGGCTTTTTCTTCTAATGGGGGACATCTAAAGAGCAGATGAGTTCTGAGAAAGAAAACCTATGCTGATGTGACAGCTTGCTAAGGTTGGTAACAGACATGGGCTGGATGCAGTGCTTCTGTGTGGAAAAGATTTTTGAGGAAAATTGATACATGAATGTACACTGGTGCAGTTTATTTACAGAAGTGTTGAGATTTAAGCTAAAAAAAAGAGAAATCTTGAAAGAAAACTCTATCAAGGAACTTATTACTGAAAATATTTTATGTCTCAAGCAGTTAAGTGGAAACAGCTGCTGAAATACATAGGATTATCATAATAACATTAGCAGCATTGGTTTATGTTCTACCTTTCATCATTATAGAAGAATACTGTCCTTGGGGGATACACATGAATAGCCCTATTTACTACCTTTTAAAATGGGTTAAAATAGTTCACAGTAATTATCTTCACAATTTTATTTGCCCCTCTTTTAACACATCTACTTTAACACCACTTTTATTTATTTTCTTTTCCCCTGGGAAGTCTGGATGTTTATTGGACTTTTCAATTGTAGATAGTAAAGTACCTCAGAAGAAGAAGAGACAGAAGGATTAATAATGCCCTCTGATGCAAGAGATGTCTTGTTGAAAGAGAACAGTAATTATTCAGCGCTTCAGTGTGCAAAAATGTGGTAAGATATAAGGTGCAGGTGTCAAATGAGGTGTCACTGAGTTGGTTAAACTCAGAGCCAGACTGTCAAATATGTTTAGGTGCCTGTAGGCTGTAGATGTGGATGTCTGTGGGGTTTTCAGAAGCGTTTGGACAAGCTAGCTGGTAAACCACAAGAGGAGCCAGCAGCCATCAAAGCTAACCTGCATGTATGAGTTTTAAATGGCTGTACTATCGGATGTCTTATCTTAAAGAGTAATAAAGAATATATGTGAACCTATCTGTCCCAAAAGATCCTTTGGATCTTATCCTAACACCCCTGGATAAAACAGATAGAGTGTATGTAGTAGTTATAGGAGTGTGTCCATCCACCTTTTTCAGCCAAGGTTACTATCTGCAGTAGATGCATGGGAAGAGGACTACAACTAATGAGCAGAACATGAATCTGCCCAAGTCTGATTTGGCAAGCCAGGAGGAAATCTTTACAGACTTGGTCTTCTCTAGTGTCTTTTGCTCTGGAAATACCAGAAGCCTTCAAATGACTCTGTTGTACCTCTTCGTAAAAGCATGAAGAAGTCGTGAAACCCTTTGTTTTACTTTTCATAATAAAATGAGAATGACTTACTGTGGAGGAGTTTTTGAGTGAGAGAGGACATGACTTAATTACAGTGAACAATCCAGACTTTGAGGCTTAGTTGACGACTCTGAAGCGTCCTTGGAAGAGAGATAAGAAGAAGAAAGAATACAGCAGTTTGCAAGAAAACAGAACTTTCCCAGGAAAGTTCTATCTGCAAAAGAGGTTGGACTGAGCAACGTAAGAACGCGTGAACAAGGAGCCTGAACCAACTATGTTAGGGGGTGGGTTGCATGATTATGGGAACATAACCAATTATGTGTAAGGGCTAAGCACATGCTTTCACTTTTGTGCTATAAATACCCACGATTTGAACAATAAAGGGAGAACGATCATACTCATATTGGGAACGCGTCGTTACTCCGGATCCGTCTCCCACTCCAACAACTTACAGCCTGCAGATCCCCAAATGTTTTAAATGCCATCCAGTACAAAGGGTCCCCTTCCTCCCACTCACCTCATTGCATTGAACATAAATCCTGCTGGGACCTCCTTGCAAGTGTAAGGACTGATACAGGAAAAAATGTGAAATACTTTGAGTGGTACATGGTGAAGTGGCTTCATGAACTGAGGGTGAGACCCAACTTCCCATGTCTATGCAGGGCTTTGAAAGTGAGAAGCAAAACTAATGCTTGAAAAGGGGAGCTGAAGCAGGAAGCTGTAGAAAAGAATGATGTGGTCAAAAGAGTAGAGCAGAAGATGAGGTTTGCAGCAACGTTTTACTGGCTCCATAAATCTGAGGATTGTGAGCAATGTGACACATGTGAAATGGGAGCAAGAAACTAGTTCTGCTGTGAAGGGCTTGAAAACCTTCCAAAAAGTCAAGGTGTCTGAAACAGGTTATGGAGTTTCTGTTCCCACCCTGGCCACAACACAGAAGTAATATAAAAATGTAGAGGTGGCTTGTTCTCTGGTCTGAATCAGAACGAAGTTATCAATCACAGAATTGTGGAACATTATGGGTGGGAAGGGACCTCTAAAGGTCATCTAGTTCAACTCCCCTGCAGTGTGCAGAGACATTTGCAACTAGAGCAGGTTGCTCAGATCTAGGATAAAAGAACTTTTTCGGGATTTAAGTCCTTGATCACTGGCCCGCTAATAAAAATGGACAAACAGTAGAAAACCTTCACAAATATATTTTGACTTTGAAAATCAACCTTGAGTTATTTCAGTTCTCTTTCATCTTCTTTTCACATTTAAACACTCAAGCTTCACTAGTGAGGATATGCAGAAAGTGCAGAGTTTGAGCTCAGGTCTTTGGCTGCCCAATTTAAATTGTTCTTTTGGCTGTTGCTTGTAGCGTGTGAGCTGCATTGTATTGTTCAGTTACCTTGTTTGGTTCATGCAATCAAATTGAGCAAATTGCTGAAGCTACAAGAAAGTAACCAAAGCAGTGCTGGTGCTGTCTAGTTTTATAGTGGAAGAAGTGGAAAATGAGGAGCAGAAAAACCCCACCACTTGGAGCATGTAAATACAGCTTGACTGATATATCGATTAGCTACTGCAATAATGTTTTGAATTCTTAGCACTCTCAACATCCTCCTTATGCTTCATGTTATACAAGTAAGGAAGAAGAGCTTGAAGACCAAATTGTTGCACAACACAAACTATTTCATAGGGAATCTGGAAAAGACAAGTAAGGTTAGCAGTATGCAAATGCAGAATGAGGACTTTGTGAAGGATGGCATGTGAAGGTAACAGGGCAAAAGGTCCTGTTCAAGTAGAAGTAAGGAGCTAGTGCAAGGTCAGAAACTGTGGAAGATGGTGAAATTATTAAAATATGTGGGGAAGATAAAGGGTGAGGAGAGGCAGATTTGACAGCTTACATGTTTCCCCATCAGGCTAACAGATGGCATGAAAGGGACAACCTATCAGGGAAATCAGCAGAGGGAGAAGAAAATCCAGAGGTTTGTTTCCAGCACTGGCAATTCATCTCAGCATCTTCTTGCTGGCTACAACCCCTGTTCCCTTAATGAAAGGAGAAGGAGTTGACTGGCCCAATACCCAAGATATAGCCTCCTGAGACAACTGTGGAGCTATCTACAGAAAGCAGAGCATGCATAGGTAAATGTTGTCTTTCCCTGCTCAGGTGGTATCCCTGACTTGCACTGACACTCTTTTGAGGCAGATTTTTTTTTTTAATTGTTGTTGTTCTTTGCTTAGCACAAAGATCTGTCACTGTGACCATTGCTGCTACCACAGTGCAGCTAATAACAACAGCGGTGTAAATAAACAGTAATTTGAGGCTTGATGATTCAACAGAATTGTCCTCATCTGGGTGCCCTTGGCTTTGCTGTGCTGTCTACTGCTGAACTTTGCCAAGAAGATTTCCCTGGACATCTGGCATGTCCTAGTCTCCATTAAGTCCTACCTGCTACAGCTGTATTTCAGCAGCCCAGGGTAATGAATTTATTTCAGTTTAGTTCCATGCTGGTTGTGCTAGGAGGTCTCATCTGCCCATGCTTCCAGCCTCCACTCCGATCTTATGGCTTTCCAGGACCATAGCAATCTGTGTCTGTATCACCTTAAGTGTGGAGTCAGTTTAGGCAGAGTTAAGTCTTGTTTTTTGATGTTGGAACTATATACCTATATATATATGGCAAATATACTATTTGCTCATAGGAATGTTATGAATACTGCACCACTTAAAAAAAAAAACAACAAAACTTCCTTTTTGGTGAGATGAGTGATAACAAAGATGCAGCGGTCTTAGGAGAAAAACCCTTCTCCAATAAAGAATCCAAAAAACAAGTGTAAAAATCTGTTCCTCTTTGTCGGGTAATATCTTAGTGTTGGCTGCTGTGAGGATCTCTACTTCTAGGAGAAGGGTCATTAATTTTGACTGGATCACGCCAGGGAATGAGCACTTACAGTTGCCGCTGAATAGGTGGGGGGGGTTGTGTGGACCCGATAAAATGAAGCTGAACATCCAGCTGTACAGGAATGATTCTCTACCTCCCTCAGACAGGCTGAATCATAGACCCAGATTCTACAAAATCAAAGGTAGTCTGGTTTTGATGTGCTTCTGTTGCTGTTGCTCCTGTTGAGGGACTCTGTCCCCCCTGCGTAGTCAGCAAAAAGAGGAAAATTAACTCCATGAAGAAACTCCTGCCCGAGATTCAATGTCTCTTGCTGCTTGTGATCCCCTTTGGCCACACCACTTCTCCTTTCCACCTTTTGAGTTTCTCATAGTTTAATGAGGTGATGTAAAATGAGGTTCTCTATTTTTGCTCTTTCTCAAATTGTTTTAAAGAATATTCTCACATTCTGTTTTTTCATCTCGCGAGCTCTGCAGCTTCTGCTTAAGCTACCTCTGATGTGAGTTATTTTGTTAATTGCATGGGTAATAGTGTGGTTAAAGTGTCACAGCGAGCATAATTCCACCTTTGAGTTTTGCCCTCACTGCAGCACATCTTTAAATACTGGAAATCAGAGGGAAAATGTATAGCTCAGACAAAAGAACAAATGGGATTAGTCATAAGGGAGCAGAGCTGAGGTATGAGATTAAGACCTAGCCTGCAACAGCAACACTGCTGACCCCAGGCCGTCCAGCACCTGAGTCCCAAAATCACAGGAAAGGCTGGAAAATATACGTAGTCATCTGGGGTTCTTTTTCTTTGCCTTCTGGTTTTGAAGTCTTTGTGCAGAGGCTTGGTGTTTGCGCTGACTTCCTATCTGCCAGCTTTTCTCTGGACTCAAGAGGGATAGAAACTTGACTTTTTGCTACAAAAAAAATGGATGTGGAAATTCACACACAATCTCCTGGTACCAACCACAGGCTCTTCAAGGAAATCTCCAAATAGCAGAAGACTTCTGATAAACTCATAAGCATTATTCTGCTGCTCCAAAACCTGCAAGATTTGGCCAGAAGCGAGGACTGCAGGCTGTTTCTCCTTTCACTCTTATCAGCTTTTCTGAGAAGAAACTCTGATAATTAAAAAAAATCCACTCTCATTTTACCCTCTGTCCCTAGAAAAATGAATAAAAGACCCTCTGAACAGGAGAGGAGAGAAATTCCTCCATCTTCCTCTTTATAGTGGTACCATGGCATGTCAGCTATGTGGTATTTAGATTATTTTATGATATTTCCTTTTCCGTTGAGAATAATCCCCAGCTCCGCAGAGATTTCTGACATTTTTCTCTCATCACTGATGAGAAAGAAATATTGGAATGCTGAACTTCCTCAAAATTGTTTTTAATACTGAAAAAACATATCAATAGCCTTAAAAAAAAACAACCCAAAAAACTAATATATAATATAAAACACTTACGTAATATAAAAATAATCTTTTATTTAAGCTTTTTGCTCCAGATGGTTATTTCTACTCCAACTTTTATATTTACAAGTGCTCTGTTCTGATTTATACTGTAATGTAAATGTCACATAAATGAACTGAAAAATTAAATGCATCACCTTATAGGAGCAGTGTGCTCCAGTAATGTTTCAGTGAAGCTTCGACAAATGCATCATTGTTTGGAAAAATATTTCTCACAAATGACTGCTAATTTTCAACCACCAGCAGTTGACTTCACTTTTTTGGTGAAAATGTTCTTTTTTCCAGAATACAATATGAGAAAACTAATAAAAATGCTTTTTTTTTTTGTTTTTCCCAACAGCCACTGAAAAACTTGAAGGTATTTTTTTGCTAGATTTTTACAGAAGTGATATCTGATTAAGAGGACCAGAAGGTGTTCAAGCTTTGCCTGTGAATCTTCTTGTAATCATTAAAGAAGGGAACTTGAGCATCAGATTTATGCACGCTCTAGTGTGGCTGCATTACTGGACCAGTCCTGCAATTCACAGAAAGTATTTTCAAATAAGTTTGGGGCAATTGAAAAATTGTTTGTACCTTTTCAGCCACAAACTGAAGTAGGAATCTACCAGATTTTCAAGTTTTGTACCTCAAAGCAATTTATTTTGGTATGGATATTTGAATTATTCTTACGTACTAGGTTCTGTGCCCCTACAGAGACTTTCTAGCTTTTGTTACGAAAGTCAGAATAGTTAGCTCTCACTCGTATTAGCAATTTTATTTTTTAATGAAACCTTTGAATTGCAGAAGTGGTTACACAGATTTTCGGTGAAACCATGGAGTTTCAGGAATTTAAGCACAGACGATCGTTAGGTACCTATATGTCTCTTTGGAGTGTGATTATTAAGGCTGTTCTGGACGCACACAGTGGTCCTACACAGAAGCATATAATGAAATCACTTACAGGAGAAAGACCAAATTTGAAAAAAACCCCGCAGCCCAGGATCTTTCTTTTCTCTTGAAGGCTCTTTTGCATGTCTTATATTCTCTCCTCCATCCTTTTTTCTTTCTTAATCTTTCCTATAGAGGATAAGAACCCAACAATGCTCCAATGCACTTTGCACTTTTCCCAGCGTTCAAATATTTCCCAAATTAGACATTAGAATGAATTCACTCCTTCAACTAATAATGCTGTTATTTTTACCCACTGAACTCTGACACGTGGTTATTATGTTTAGCTTCATTTTTGATGGGTGCAAAGCACCCAGCACACCTACAGACAACGTTGAAAGCTGTGGTGTTCACAGACTACAAAAATCTTGACAGGGCTCTGATCTCTTTGTTCACCTCTCAATTTTTTTTTTTTTTTTTCCCATTTTATGGTCATGAAAGTTGCACTTATCTAGTCTTTTCACTGAAGTAATGAAAGTAACGTATTTATTTAACTCAGCCTATAACATTGTGATGACTGAGCACCAGAGTTTGAGACCTTTACAGCCATGCAATATGGTTTCTATCAACAGCAAGAGTTTCAAACCCCAGTCAAGTGTAGTCTTCTTTATTGCACACTGTGGAGGGCAGAGAACACCTCTGCCTGCATATATCACCGTACATCTTTCAGGATGTTACATTTTCCTCTGCCTTCTGAGACACAGAAATTGCTTTTATGGTTTTCCTCCGTTGTACTGTCACCAAAGGCATGTTAATTGGTAATCATTGGACAGTCAATTTCTGCTTTGTGAGATTTTCTTAAAAGTATAATTGCTAGACTTTGAGTATGTCGCATTATGACTCGTATGTATAGAAATGCATTCACATCAAGACAGCGAGGTGTAATGCATTAACCATACCACTATCAAAGAGCAGTTGAGTGTGCTTCTTCTGGCCCTGGGGCTTCCCTTCAGGGACCAAAAGCTGCCTGCTTATGTCAGCCAGGGCATCAAGGAAGCCCTTTGACACCACCACTTTTTGTGGACTCTTCTGTAGGCTGTTCATAGTGTGTATAGTATATGGGACTTGTTGGCTGTGAGGTTCATCTGCTGTCAAGTCAGCAGTTATAATTATTTTTCTTGTCGTCATTAACCAGCTGAGAGGTACAACTGTTCTCAGGTCACTTTCCTTAGCAAAATGGGAAACATATCCTCGTCATAAGAATTGTCTTTAGGAATAACCTAATAAAGAAATTTAAAAAAGAAGAATATAATAAATATGCTGGTTTCTGAATGACTCCATCCTTCCAGAAACATCCTTTTCTGAAAAATTATTCCAAGCACATATATCATTTTGTTCTTTTACATGCTTTACATAAGAGAAACATGTATTTTTTGTCACCTTGCTTCAGCTGTGAAAACAATTTCTTTGAGAAATGAAGCCAGAGGACTATGCTGAGAATACTTCGGCACAGTTTTTAATATCAGATGTCATGGTTTTGTTGTCATATGTTGGCTGTTCATCAAAACATCAACCCTTCCATGACATGTGGTAGGAGAGGGACTGTATTTGACTGTATTTTTAAAGAAAAGGGAGACGCAGCATTCTTGGATGAGTTTTTCTTGGGTTGCAATATAAGGTTTATTAACTGTGTGACTGTGTGATCTCTGTTCACCACACTGTGTTAGCGGACTATGTTATAGACCTTGGATGGGAACTATTGTGTCTTCTGAGGAGAAGAAAAGTAAATAAACCCACCTGCTCTGTAAAACCACTACTGCTCTGTTAGGAAGTACTTTGGTTTTGGTAGTTTGTACAGATGATAGTGCTCATGTATCTGGAAAGTTCAAGCTTTCCAGGTGGAATGTGTCTATATCGCATCCCCTGTCTTCCCTCAGCTAATCTGTAAAAAAAAAATATTTGGAAGACTGAAAGGCAGGAGGAAAAAAAGACACCTGAATCTTTTGTCCCAGTAGCATATAGCCAATGTTCAAAATTCTTCTTTGCGCTTGATTTTTAGCTCGTAAGCTGAACTTTTCAGAGACATGAGTGGTGGACAGAAAGCTTTTTGACCCCATGAGGTTTTCTTTTCTGCTAAAAGTCATGTAGGCAATTCATGGGTGCAGGCTGAAACACCTTGAAGAGTATTTAGTCTATATTAATTCTATCATAAAGTAAAATAGGGAGAGAAACATTCTTTTGTGCTCTGAGTATCTGAATAAGAGCCGTCATTCACTCTGAATTTTGCCTTATCTAAAGGGACAATGCTAATCCTTGGAAACTTTTTGCTAGTTGCCCCTGACCAGGTCATTCATCCTTAGCAGCCTGGACATTCAAAGCAGAAAAGAAACAAGAGACAAACACTGGAATTCTTTTTTTTTATTATTCCCGTTGCTGAGTATCATATATATCACATTCACTAAAGAAGTGGTATAAAACATGTATCAGATTATTAACACTCACTGCCAGTCTTAATGCCTTTCATATAAAGAATCTGGCTATTACTTTTATTTTTCAGTTCCTATGCAAAATTACATCTTCCACAGGAGACCTGTGCTCCAGCCGAGGTAGCCAGTTTCCAGACCTTGCAGGACTTTGTTCGCAGCACATAATCTGTACCTTCAACTTACAGAACAACATTTTGGTACTAGAATCAAATAACCTATTTTTTTTTCTCTCTCTCTTTTTTTTTTTCTTCCACCTGAACAGATATACCAGTGGCACCTTGTCTCTGATGTTGATTGAAAGTGATATTTTATATTCATATATGATTGTGTGTCCATTCAAAGGGCCACCTGTAGGTGTAGCGATCATGAAAAAGTTGCCTCTTAGACCAGATACTTTTCAGAGCAGGTGTTAGTAGACCTCCTGAAGCAGAAACGGATCAAGAAATTGGAATCCAGAGGTGATCTTTGAAAGTAGGACCTTCAGTCTTTTCTCTTTCTAGTCTGGATTTTGGTTCTAGTCCTGGCTCCAAATGTCCTCACTGCGCTGCCTGCCTGTAGAAAGAGATGTAAGTCCATCACTACCCCACACTTTGATTTCCCATGCATAGGTGACCGCAGTGTGCTTTGAAAAGAGAACCAGCTTTTATGTACAGACATGCAATGTTTTCTTGAAATTGCACAGGATCTTTCTACCTGTTGTGCTTAATTAGAAAATCCCGTTAGCTCATAAAAATAAATGTTTACTCTTTCATTTCTCCTCCATTCTGTACTAGTTTTCATTTAAAATATAATCTTTGACTACAGCACAAATTCCCCTTTATCCTCATTGCAGAAGCTTTGCCCTACAAATTTATTTTTGTTTTATCCAAGCTAATGGAACAAAGGTGTTTGTATCCTCACAAACACAACCCCAACACTCCACTCATTTTAATCTTTGTGTTTGGATGTAATGCTTATTTTAGTCTCAGAAGTCAGTATTTATCACCAGAAAGAGAAGTTAAATTTTTATTTTATTTTTCTTTTTTTTTGGTATAGATGAATCTCCTAGGCATTTCTGTGACAGTTCACAGTATAATGGCTCTCTTTAAAAAAATTTTGGAATATGTGTAACTTTTGAGTGGCCACTTCTCAGTTTTCTCGTTTGATTTGTCAATATTACGTGACACATCTTGGACTTGATGATCTTAAAGGTCTTTTTCAGTCTAGGCAATTCTGTGATTCTGTTATATCTCCTCTTTGTTCCTCAGTCTAATTTTCTGTGATGTTGTTGTGCTGGTTCAGCCATCATCATTTTACACTGCCATCAGTTGCCTGATCACACAGGCCAGCACGGAACTCAGCAACATCCCCTCTCAAGTCTTCCTTCAAACAATCCTGCCATAGGTTCCTGTTGGCCCAGCTTCTCCACTGCCCACTGTGGTGCCAGCATCACCTGCTGGACACCACAGACAGAGATGGCTCCTCAGGGGCCCTTCACATGGAAGGCCACCACTGAGCGAGCTCAGCAAGATGCACCAGCCCCAACAGAAGCCACACCCAACAGGAAGCTCCTCCAGCTGATTGGCTTCTGGTTAAACTAGCCCTGGACTCCACAACCACCCCAACCAGGACCACCTGGGTGAGGGCAGAGCCACAAAGACACAGGTGGGCCAGGTTCTGCCTCTGGAACATGAAAGCCAGTAAGAAAAATAAAACATTCTGCTAGTTTGTGACTCGTCCACAGGTCAACTCCAGCTAAAGGCCCACAGCTCAGGCCCCGGCACTTCAGATGTTTAATCTATTTTTATAGCACATGAGATCAAACTTTCCTGAGACAATGTTTCTGGGCAATTATACGGGCATGGGTATATAGAGAAGGATTTCAAATGGGCTTTGGTGCTGGTGGGAAGAGTGGGGAAGTTACTATCTAGGAGTGCATACTTGGTTATTGGGACAGCAGTTGGGAGACAAAAGGGTAAAGAGAGAAGTAAATAGGAGAATGTTAAAAGAGGTTTGTGAAGAAAATTACTGAAGAAAGGAGAAAAAGTGAGAGCCAATGCAGGGAGCTGAATCCCACATAGACATGCTGCTTTGACAAGGAGCAGAAAACCTGTTGTTATGGAGACATCTTTATCTTTTCCAAAACGTGAGGTGAAATCCTTGTGAGTGTGGTAAGTCTGGAAAGGTTCGAGTCATGCATCAGTAGGGTTTTGTGGTGTGAGTTACTATGTTTATTTTTTTGGAGATCCAGAAGATACACACCATCTGGGTGAGCGTATGAAGAGTTTTCTTCAGCATGACTTGATGTCGTTCAGCTTCGAAAATGATGTGAAAGCTTGATGTTAGACAGATGCACGTGATCTCCATAGGAAAGGGCAAGCTAGCACAGCTGTCCCCTCTTTCTCTAAATGGTGGTGAAACAGTGGTGGGATAGTCATTTCCGTATGTGAGCTTCTGGAAAGTAGCTAAACCTCCGTCATTGCCACTAGTCCAGAGGTTAGAAAGTGAAGTTCCCTTGCTGCTCTTACTTATGGCAATTGCTCTGAAAAAAAAAAAAAAATAAATGAGAGAGAGAAAATGGAAAACATTATCACTATGTGTTTTCCACTTTGCCATCTCATGTTTTACAATTGCCTAGTTGTTCATCAGCTTCACAATAGAAATGCCTTTTATTTTTTTCGAGGCACTTAGAGATGACTTAAGTGTCATTTAGTCAATCGGCAGGACCAAGAAGTAAATTTATGGATCATATTTTCTCTGTTTCTTTAAAACAATTTACTTTATTGGTTTAGTGTGCTTGAAAGGTGAAGGATTGGCAGGACTACAGCATGGAAATATCACTTCAGAGAATCAGGTCACACACATCTTTGCTAAAGCTGGAGTTGAAAAGATAGAATTTTGTCAGCTTCTACTTGCATTGAAATATAAATTTTCTTTTCTTGAAAAAAAAAACCAACCCAACCAATTAGCTCCCTAGAACATTCTGAATCACATTTGGGCCAGTTGTTAGAAATAAATGCATGGAAGTACATAAGAATAAGACTAAAGGCTGCTGGAAAAGCCAACAGCAGCTCAACCTTCTTTGCCAACAACTGATCCCACCCTACTGAATTCAGTGGGAAACTTCCTGTTGGAACCCAGGAGTGATGTTAACCATGATCTACATGAAGCACATACAGATGATTAAGGCCCCTCAACATTTCTTCATAGTCTGCTCTCATTTCTGCCTCCTAAATATGCTTGCTTATTTGCACTCCCGTGTATCTTACAAATTAGATGCTGGTTACCAAATCATTGCATCAATGTTCACATGCACCTCCAGCCCAGTCAGTGGCTGTGGCTGAGTAGTTATGGTATCACCAGCCTGGGAAAACATGTCTTCTCTGAAGACAAGATTTTTTTCAGAGTCACTGCTTTTAAGAAGAAATGGCAAAACTTGAAAGTACTTGACTCCTATTATATCTTCAAGAACTTTCCAAAAATCTTCATGGAATAATTTGAATTTCTGCCACTCTCAATATTGTGACTACCAAATAGTCCTTGTATTCCATATTTTTTTTCTGTGGGTGATACAGAGGAGATCAGTATGTGTTTTTTGTCCCTGTTAGGTTCTTTAAATATGCATGGTTATGTTCACCAGTTGATTAATCTCCTGCTGGGTATTTATTGCTCAACTGGTCAGGAGACCCCCGTCGCAGGCATAAACCTCTGCTATACCAGAGTGAATGCAGGACTACCTCTTCTCTTGGGTTTCAGGTCTCCATTCCTGCCTTCTGCCCTTGCAACCAATTGCCCTTGTCCCCAGATACCTTTCTTTTTCTTCCTTTGAGGAAGAAATCCTTCCTAAAAGATCCTTCCTAATCCATCCTCTCCTAAATAAGTGAACATTCTGCATTTTCTGTTTAACTACTTGGCTATCTGTGGTAATTTGATGCCATAAGATACACAGGCTTTCCAAGGATCTCTAAGCACAATTACCCTTCATGTAAGTCAAGACAAATTATTAAATATAAATAAACACCTTTCTATTCCTCCAGAACTTTTTTACATTTTGGAACATTTGTCTTTCAGGACACAGCTTTTCTCTCAGGCTGTGTGGCACCTCTGTTTTTCTCTCCCTGCGATGGTTAGCTTTCTTGCCTTTTAGAGGTCCTCAGCCAGGCAGGAATTAATTTCCATCCAAGCAAGTCACCTGGTACCTTTGCCGACTCCGAGCAGCCTGTCTCTGCTTGTTGGGGCCTTCTGCTTTGTACTTTCTGCCATCCACACAAGGCTTCAGCAACCCATGCCCAAAGAGTCTCTTTGCCCTTGTTTCCATACCAGCGTGCCATACCCACTGGCACCTGGTGGCCTTACAACATGGTCCTGAATCTCACAAAAAGTGATGGCATCAACTCATCAGTCTTATGACTAGTGTAAACATGTGGGAATGGGATGATCTTCACAAACATAACTGGCAGTGGAATCTCTTTATGAAGCCAAGAGTAGACCTCAATTTCCTGCAGTGGGACCATCCCTCTACTTTCTGAGAAGGCACATTTGTTCTCAACTCATCTTACCAGCAAGGGGACTCCATCAGCTTCCTAAGAAGCAGCGATCTATGTTCACGTGTGTCAATGGAGTAGCAGTTTCTGTTGGGATCTCTTGTGGTGGTTGTTGGCTTTTTCAGCTGAAGAGTTATCTGCTAAGAGCAGCTGATAGGTATCAAAGGAAATCACACAAAAGTTAAGAGCCACATGTACCTATTGATCTGTAATTCAACTGTCTTTTATGGGAGGATTTCATCTGATCCTTCTTAAACTGGAAATAACAATGGCACTTAATAAATGGTTAACTACAAATGGGAAACACTCCTGAAAGTGTAAGTTGTTGATGGAAATAAAAGGAAAAGACCAGAATATAATATAGTGCATAAAAGTAGGATTTCTATTTATATAAATTCTTGCTCATCAGGGAAGTGACAATACTGGTACACTACATCATTCTGATTTTGAAATACCTCATTGTAAAAAAGCATTATAGGTTTTGGTGATTGCCATGTCAAGATCCTGGACTGATGTATTTGAACCTGATTTGAAAAAAATAGCACTTCATATAAACTTCACATGTAGTTGTGGGTTTTAATTTTAAGAAAGCATGGTCTTTTCAAAATTACTTTAGGCTGAGAAAAATACCAGTGCAACAATATTATTAGCTGCATCACCTACGAGCCTGCATCTGGAAGGAAGCAGCTACACAACAAAATAAAGATACGAAGGAGCTGTATTTCATTTCTAGCAGGCTTCCACTAGCACACTCTACTTGTCTATCCTTTTGCTCAAGAAGACAGCCTCATTTGAAAGACTTAATAAAGTCCAACATAAGCCTATGGGTTTTGCTCCTAATGTATTATACAATAATTTTTTGTTGTAATTATTTTTTCACCTACTTGATATGCTTGAGGACTCTGCTTCCACAGTTACAGAATAAATAAAGCTGACAAACATTAGTGATGCTATCTTGCAGGATGATGATAATTACAGATTAGTGCATTGTAGAAAAATAACTGATAGGACTAAAAATGATATGATTAGATAAAACTATTAAAAACTGTAATTCATGTAAGATTTTTAATATTTTATGATAGTCCTCATTTTCCTTTCTAGATATGATTTTCAAGATTTATTTGCCACTATTCTCTCTTTTTCTGCTGTACTCAGTGTTTGTGGGCTATGGCAACCAATCCCCTTGGGCTTTCTTTTGCTTTAATTTGCATAAACACAGGCATCATATGAATATTCAGTGCGTGGCTTTGCATTAAGTAAGTGCCCTTAATCAGCTTTTCAGTTCAGTTTTATTGGTTGCACACACAGCCAGTTATTTCATCCAGAAAATCTGAGGGCCCTACAAAGCTAACCAGGTAAGGACTGCGATTCTTTGATGCATTTAATGAAAGAAAATTGATTATATAGATTCTGAGGATGGCTCAAAGCTTTCTAGTTTAGTTAGATAGAGGCCACGCATGTATGTTTTTATTATTGTTATTGCTATAGTTTTTGTTGTTATTGTTATTAACCCATGAGGGCCAGGTGGGCACATGCTCCTATAATTTGCATAAACATCAACTCTTAATGAATAATACATAAGGGTTATTTTAAACACTAGGCTCCTTGCGCGGCAGGCTGTATGGCACTGTGGTTTGATTGGCTCTGCAGCGTTTTCATCACCGGCAAATATTCCTATAACATGAAAGCCACTAAAGAATCTGAGCTGAATATACAGTATGTGTTTTTTGAAAATGTCTTTTCAAAGAAAATTGCACAGATCTCCCCCAGCGCCGTCCCTGGCTATTAGTGCTCTTTGCTTTCCATGAAAAATGTGTTATGAGCTTGGTTGCAGCCGCTGTTTGTAGCCTTGACCAGTGCCTGTGATTCCTGGGGAAGGCAGTAGCACTGTATTTGTCTTTAACTTGCGTATATATGAGCAACATGCAAAACAGAAACCATGGGGTTGGTATGCGATGTGCACCCTCCCATTCACACACTGGAGATCTCTCCACTCACCTCTGTTTAAACAAGGGAGCAATCTGGAAAGGGAATAATTGCACATTAGTAAGTTATTTACAGTGCAGGTTTTATTTTCCTGCTATCTAAAATGTCATTTGAGGAGGATGATTGGAGGGAGGGACACCTTTCCACAAACTAAGGAAGGACAATAATGCAAGAGTTAATTGAGGACTCAGCACTTGGGAAACAGGGTATGGACAGTTAAAGCTAGTTTATATATTTAAATGACTGGAGATAATTAGCATCATTCTCCTTCTTCTCAGCTTAGCGCTTGGCTTTTGTGAGCATCTTGAAATGAGCCATTAGGGGATAAAATAATCACATCTAAAACTTGCTCGTTACAAAGAGTTCTGATCCAGAAGCTTGTAGACGTGCTGGCCCTTGGGGGAGTCAGTGTCCAAGGCAAGATATAATATATATGAGCACCAAAGATGGCCAAACGGGAAAGGAAGATTAATAAAACAGGAGAATGATACACAATAAGAGTGATGGTAAAGTCATATTAAATGGTATGTGTAATCAGAGCATCTATCCATTAAACTGTATCAAATACAACAATGTGTGCGTTTCACAGATGATAATGAGAAGTACTGAGGTGTCCGTGGCTTCAGAGTCTGGGTAGAACCTCTAAACCTGAAATGTCTGGATTTTAACAATTGCTTTGACTCTGAGTAACCTGGGGTAACGTGATGCAGATGATGGGAAGCTGGTGTATTTTCTACCACATAGTAGTCTCTGCTGAGAAGATACTGAATAAAGAATGTGTTTTCACTGCTGGTATCAACTCTTCCTGTGAATCTAATGTAAGCCAAAACCTAGGGGAATGAAGAAAAAAGCAAAATGCCTTGTTTGGTTACTTGCTAGTTTCCTCATTTGGAGTAATGTTGTTTCTTCAAACAAATATTTATGCTATTTCTTAAATGCCATTAAAGGAATTAGAATTACTAGCAGGGGGCCTGCCAGGATCATGTTTTATTATTTGACCTGTTTGTCAGTTTTTGTTGTACCTTTTCCTTTTAAATCACCACCTGGTGTTTTGAAGGGGAAAGAGGGGAGTGTAAAAACAGGAGCAAAGTAAAAATGTCTCTCATTATTAGATGCACCTATTCAAGATGTTACTTTTTAAGCAGAATTATTTAAACTAATTTTAAATTTATATTTCTCACCAGGGACATTTAATAAAATATTTGAGGGTTTAGTAAGTTCACTGGCCATTTAATCATCGGTCATTAAATGTTTACAACTATAATAAACACCAAGCAATCTTTAATGCACTATAGGGATTGTAAGGCTGGTAGAATGAGAAGACTTATCAAAGAAATGGTGTGAAGGATGTCTGTATTAGTAAATGTATTATTACTAGCTGGTTATAGAATGAGGGACCTTGTTCTGTGCTAAGCCCTCTCTCTGCATCTGGCTTTGTCCACAGTGAATAGACAATAACTCATTAATATCCATCCTTAAGGGAAGGACTTCAGGACTGTGACTTTGTCAGTCATTTCTGAATAGCAGATGATGCCCTTGTTGGCACAGCGGAAGGGAAGGGAGATGCTGCCTGAAGCATATTCTGGAGAAAAAAAAAAAGGGGCAATGAGCAGAATGTAATCATCCATAACGAGATGGGAGGAAGTAAGCAGTGGGAGATGCTTTAATGTCCTCTCTGAGCAAGGATGCTGTGAAAGTCAGAAACCCAACCCTCCACATTGGGTGCTTGGAGATAGCCATGAAAACCTTGTCCATTCAGCATGCACATAGGCTTGGCTGAGAAACCTACTTTAATACACTTCTGAGTGTTTCCAAAATACCCATCAGAACTCCTTGTAAAAATACAGCAGTTCTCTTTTCGCATTTGAAATGAAACTACCATATCAGTTGAGAGTAGGACTCATATGCTTTCTGCAAGAGGGGTCAGAAATAAAACAGTGCTTGGTCTCATAGGGCTTGCTGGTTTGGGGTTTTTTTTGTGTGTGGTTTTGCTTTTTGTTGTTGTTTGTTTTTGGTTTGGTTTGGTTTGGTTTTTTGTTTGTTTGGTGGTGTTGTTTTGTTTTTTTTTTACCTAGGGGAAATAAATAATTACTGGAGACATATCTGTAATAACTATGGTTGGAGAGTGAACTTTGAACTTAACTTACCCTTAATTGCCCAGCGAGGTGGGCCAGGTGTTCATGCATTTTAATTCAGCTGTGTTGTAGGTTTTTAACTGAATAGACATAAAAATGAGAAGATAATCTGAATATAAATGTCCTTGCTTCCACCTTCTTTGCTCTTGCAGTCCTTGTGACGGTGCACTCCTGCTTATCCAGGCTGACCACAGCATGCAGTAGGGCTTGTATTTCTGGTATTTGAAAAAGTGGTGGCAAGAAAAAGAGAGATAATAGGCTTGCAGGCTTTCTGTATACATTTTTTAATGTATATAACAAACTATTTTTCATTTTTTGTTGCGAGTAACCTTTAGCCAGACAAGGTACCACTGATTTCGGTTGCTGTGCTGGAGAACCGTAAGATGGAGCCCTAAAAAAAAAATAATAGCTTGATGTGAAACAATAAATTAGGATGCTGATTTGCCTCTCTTTCATGGCAATTTTACACTGGTGTAACACCATTGACACTAGTGGTGGTGTTGCTGAGGCGAGGAAGAAGACAATCAGGCTTTGAATTTTTTATAGTTTTCTCAGTAACAAAAAACATCCCACAGATAGTTACTGTGGATGTGTCACCACAGCCCGGGGTATAAACTCGAGAGTTAAAATGTGTGCAGCTCGAGTGTATTTCACCTTTGTGCATTCCAAAAAGGCAACACTGCGCTGACACCTGGCAGACAGGTTTTTGCCCAACCATTCACCCACATCACACTGCCTACCTTAATGTATTTGACTTAATCTTTCTTTTAATCTTCCACAAATTCTTCTCTCTTCCATCAGCATCAAAAATCTTGGTGCTTTTGAAGATGTTTTGCTGCAAACCAATAAACAGGATTTAGAATGAAAGTGCTGACAGATTACTAACAATAGAAAAATAGCTATTACGGAAGGAAGCATTTTTACATAATGAATGAGTTGTTAGCATATCCGGAACTGCGAGGTGGATCAAACCCGTAGAATTTGTTTCTTTAAATATCAGCCACTTGAGTTATTATTATTCTCAGGAGCAAAGCAGGGCATATTAGACAAAAAAAAAATAAATTCAAATATGTGTTGGCATAATGCTACAGGCACAAAGGGCTAATAGCCCTGGTTTCCGTACAACATATTTTTGCACTTGTGGAATAACCATGTTTTCTACAGTAGAAAAAGAGAGAAAGTTCAGACTTTAAAATGCCTCTACATATATTTTCAGTTCACATATTTTGTTTTGGTTTGGGATTTTATCTTGTGGCTCTTGTTATTTTCTGGTTTGGAGGTGGAGGGCTGGGAAAATACTGGAGGAGGTGTCTTTCAAGCACGATTTTCAAAGAGCATTTAAAAACACTGTTAGTGTCAGCTTCCTATTTTACCAGGTAGTCAAATAGAGATCAACTAGAGTGAGTCTGACCAAGGCAGCAGGAAAATTTTCAATTCAATTTAGCAAGTGTGGGTTTTCATTCTTGGTTTGTCTGTGGTTTGCCTGCAAAGTCTTGGAGAAGTCATTTCAGTGCCTGTGTTCTCCTCGCCCAGTAATCATGACCCAGAGAGCTGCACAACATTTAGTTTTTGTCATTAAATGCCTCTTGGTGGGGTTTCATTGCACTCATGGTTGTGTCTTTACAACATGGGAGAGGGACCCAATCGTTCTCTCAAGTTCACTTGCCTGGGAAAAGAGATGGGGAAGGAGGGCTTCGTTGAGAGCTGTTGCCTCCATAGGCTGCCTGCAGCTTTCTGGGCCTTCAGGAATTATTACGAAAAGATAATACCTGTTATAACTCAGTGCCAGGTACCAGTGGGCACTGGTGCAAAGACAGGGGTGGAAGAGGAAGTTCTCACACATCCTTGGGCACTGTCCTTGCCCTTCTGCAGGGAGAAATGTCATCCTCCCAGCTCAGGATGCCTTCACAGGAGGATTTCTGTAAGAGGCTCTTCTAGTTTTCCACCACTCCTCGGTGGCTTTCTCATCTAAATAGAAACAGGTGTCCCTTCGCAGGGTGTTGGAAGGAGTAATTAATTCATCTTCATTCATCACTTTGGGGATGTGAAGAGCTGCATCATTGCTAAGTGTTATAATTATTTTAGTTTAGGATTACGTGAATAATTTTCTGTTTTTTCCAGGGTCCACAATTTATTCAATGAAAGCTGGTAATGTCTTCAGTAATGACTTCCCAGTCATAAGAAATGACTTTCTTATTACTACATGGGGCCTGATGCCAGATGCAGGAGATGTTGTGACACTGTTGTGACAAGAGTGCAGACACTTCCATAGTGCCAGCTCACCAAATAAATTTGAAATATGGTCTTAGGCTGATGTGTGAAAGAGAGTCAACAGCAGGTAGTGTGGACTGTCCAAGGACTTAGGACTATCTCCTGCTGAGCACTTGGATTTTAATTTGCAACAATAATAGAAATCTGCTCATACCATACAAAGTCCAAGTGTGGCACATCCAGAGTTGCATTTATTCACCTGTAGCACCCTGAGAAAATCTGACTGCTAAGTAGCCTTATATGTTTATAACACCATTTGCTGTGTTTTCCAAATGGTAACAGAGTTTTTCTTGAATGTTATTATTTCTTGGAGTTGTAGTGTAATTGTACTGCATTACATTAAAGCATTGTGTGTAAATGTTTAAATCCCTACATCACTGCAGATGTACAGAACATGATGGGACATGCACTAAATCAGAATATAAGCACTGACATCACCAATGCTCTTTTCTACCATAGGATCTTTTTAAATCTATTTATTTATATGGTTTCTTTTTTAATAAACTGAAATATGTCAATAACATTAACTCATCTTTGTATAATTGGAGTCATTGTTAGAGTCCACATTTTACTGAGTAGAGGGAAGTAAAATACAGCTTTACCCAAACTCTTTATTAGCACTACCACAAATGAAAAGAAAACAAACAAAAACCCCACAGAAATATTTACTAGAAATATTCTCGATTTACCATGATTATAAGGTTTTGGTTTAGAACTCTGTAATTCACATACTTCAGAATATTAACTTTTTCACACAACCTCATTCTGATTTCCTAGCAAAGGAAGTGACTTAAACACTTTTGTCCCAAGTTTAGACAGGAAACAAACAAAACCAAAAAATAACACTAATAAATAGCATTGCCTCCCCACCATGGCCTCTGCACAATCCCCATTGCTCTCCTTGCAACATTGATCCTGAAGGCTAAAGAATGAAGAATTTAGATGCCAATATTAGTTATTTAGTTATTATTGTGGTTTATTTGCTGCAGCTGAATTCAGGTACAAGGGACAAATGCTCCAAAAAGACTCTATTTTATTTTACTTCAGTCTTCAGCATAGGCATTTGGGGATAGAAGAAGCTCGGGAATAAGTTTTCAGGGAAACTGAAATTGTTAGGGCAAAGAGATCAACTTCCAAGTGCAAAATTCAAAATCTTAGTGAGGGAAAGAAGACTCATGTATGTGAACCTCTTCTGAAGGCAAATTAACAAAAATGTAATTAAGTGTCAAGCTTTTTACTACATTTGTATTAAAAAGTTAAGACGTGCTTTCACAGGTGTGCCTGGAGACAGTAGCTTCAAAATAATTCTGTGGCTTTTCTACAGATTTTGCAAAGAGATTGATAAATTTGAGGACAAAATATGTTCACTGACTTCTTCCAATAATCTGAGATATTCCTAGTTTAGCTAACAAAAAGATGACTTTCTCTTGACACTGTTATTTAGCCTGTTTGGTTCTGTAAAGGACAGATGATGCTTCGGTCTAAAAAATAGCTCTAAATAATTTAGCTCTAAAAAATAACTTTGCCTATCTATGGTCCATTTATGCTGTCTTTATGGACTGAATCCCAAACTGTGGTGAACCGATCCCAGCACCCTCAGAATCCTAGATTGCTCAACTAAATTTCTTGTGAAGACGATCTTTGACTCTCCAGCATTTGATCTGTGCTCAGCCTATATTCTCCAGATGAAACTGTAATCTATCTTCTGAAGTGTTACAATGATCCCAGCACCAGACACATTTCCTGAGAAAACAGATTAATCCAAGGGGCAGTATAAGTCATAAACTTTTAAAAATTAAGATGTTGGTTTTTTTTTTTCCCATGTGGAGGTCTCCAGAAAGCAGAGAAACAAATAGAGGAAAACACATTGACCTGAATTTTAGGGTGCTGATATTGGAAAGAGGGATGATTTCATATGATGCAGACCACCCGAACTGATTTCCTGGGCAGTAAATGATAAATAACAAATTTTCTTGCAGGTTGTGGAGGCTCTGCTCATAGCAGCATTGGTTTAACAGAGGGCTAGAAACAGAGACCAGCAGGGACGTTGACAGGGATGGAGAGTGAATTAACACCTGCAGGTTTGGCTAATGCCCTCTGAAGGGGATGCTAACCAGCAGTTTTCCCCTCTTGGATGAAAAGAAAGCAAAAGAAAAGAAATTAAAAACCCAGAAGGGTCCCACTGTGCCCAGACACAGTGATGAAGAAAGATTCATTGAACTGTATAGATTTTACGACATTGGTTGTTCTTCTGCCTTTTAGAGATATTTAGGTTTCCTGCAAGCTGAGGATAAACCTGAAACATCTTTTCAGCAAAGGCAAAGAAAAGGTGTCAGTCTGCTAGAATTCATTTATTATTAATCTAATCTGCTATAATTCATATATAAGTCAGCTCCTTCTGAGTACCATGGATGTATTTTTGGCAGCATGTAAAAGGCAAAGACTGGGGGAGTGGTTGAAATGTTTAAAAAAACCAGGGCACATACAGTGAAAAGAAAATTAATTTAATAAAGGAACAAAAAGCACAGGACACCAGCCTAAACTAAAGCTTCAGCTAAAGTTGTCAGTGGCTCCTTGGAGGTATATGTGGTGGGTTTTTCACTGTCTGTGCAAATTTTCACTGCACACAAATAGAACAACTCTTTGAACTGCTTCAATTGTACCCAAATGGGCTGGCAATACTGAATATTCTCACTGTTAAAACAAGATGCTCAGCCTTTCACTTGAGTTATCTAGACACCACCAGAAATGCAGATGTGCATGGAGAAGGAGGGAGTGAGAGAAGCATTTCAGAAAATTGACAGCTTTGTGGATGAGTTGAAAGCAGGAGCAAGATATATTAAAAATACCAGAGAGAGAGATATGCAGGGAAATACAGAGAATGTGATGATTAAGGGTGTTGTCAATAGGCTCTGACAGTAGGCATGCTCAAGAGCAAAGGTACTTCAAATACAGACACTATAATGCTGGAGTAGCACCAACCCTCTGAATTTGCTAGTCCAAGCTGTCTTAAAGAAGTGTGCTCTATCTTTTGTATTTAAATGTGTGAGAGGTAACCTTGAGGATGGGGACAGCAGATGCTGGTGCCAGGACTGGGAGCTCTTGTGTTTTTTGTGAGGCCTCTTTGGAAGGTGCTTCTATTGCAGAGCCTCTTCTCAGGTTAAGTACTACAAAAAAAGGCAAAGCTCTTGGTCCATTAATCAATTAATTAAGGTGACTTGCTCTGGCTGTGGATAGTAACATCTGAGGACTTAAAGAACCAATGCACCTCACCTACCACAATGCATCTACTCAACTTAGAGATGTTATGGGGGTAAAGCACATGAGTACACAGGTGATGCCTGCAGGCAATCAGCTTACTGTCCTGAGACACCGGCTCTGATTTTCCTCCTCACGCTCACTTTGCCTCCATAACAGCAGATGTTAAAAGCCTATGAAATGATTCAGTCCTCTGAAAAAATACTGCTGAATTATTTTCTCAGCTAAGAGCTGACAATCTGTAAGACATTGTGAATTTTTCAGTTTCCAATGCACTGCACAGGGAGGATTTCCTTTCAATTTATTTTGTATGATTTCCTTTCTTTTTCATCGATCTTTTTTGGAATGAAGGGGTGCAAAAAGGAGCGACTGATTTATTTTCCGCTCTGCCCTTCTGATTTCACTCAGTCTTGACCCTTTCCTTCTCCTCTCAGTGTTAAATAAGCCACCTCTGTGCTAAGAACCGCTGCCCCTCTAATTATTGCTATTGCTCTTCCCTCTGCTCTTACTGCTGGACAGGATCAGACACACTGCTAGCCCAGCCGTGGCACAGCTGAGATAATTTTTTGGCATTTAAATTCTCCTCTTATTATTTTGTATCATTAATTCCACACTGGGAGACGTTAATGGAGATGGGATAGATGCACTTTAACTGAAACAGATAACAGCTAAGTTGATTTCTGAACTGCCACAATATTCCGTATGATCAGAAATAATTGTGTTTGCTGGAGAAAATAGCCCTAGCACCCAAGCGGCATCCAAACAAGACTTGTGCACTGGCAAGATCTCTTGAAATCCATCAGAAAGTTGACCTTCATCCTCAGATACTAAAGATGGAGAGTAGGCATTGTGGGGCAGACTGGTAATAGCAACTGCATTGCCTCTTTTTCCCAGTATGGAAGGAGAATAAGAGATAACCAAAACGTAAAGGAGTGGGCAATTTCACTTCCTTAATTACCTTTTCTTACCTTTTCTCAGAGAAGAGCCAAACTGGTGGCTGTAGCTTCTGATTATTGTTGTGTTCTTGTTACAATTGTTGTGGCACATACATAAAAATATGGCTTACATATAGAATCACTGAATTATTTAAGTTAGAAAAGACCTTTAAGACAATTGAATCCAACCATTAACCCAGCACTGCCAAGTCCACCACTAAACCATGTCCCTAAGTGACACATCTATGTGACTTCTAAATACCTCCAGGGATGGTGACACAGTCACTTCCCTGGCCAGCCT
>VZZY01009271.1:0-22738 GCA_013400335.1 Eurystomus gularis
GGTCAGAAGAAGTCTTTAGAAGGGCCCAGAAACATGATACGCTAACAGATACATTTTGAGCAGTTCAGCAAGTGTTGCATTATACACAAAAATAAGTAATTTTGAGAACTACTTTAGCTGAGCAGTAGCCTTCACTGACTCATTGAACTGCTATGTAGTTAGCCCTTGCTATCTGTAGTCTTCTACAGTGCATGTAGTCTTTCTTCAGTGCATGTATTTAAATTGGCTATTCTGTATGACACTGGCCTAACTTCCCTTTACTGGTGTCAAAAGAGGCTTGTAAGCTCATCTTTCTCTGCAGCAGTTTCTTCATCAGCTTCTTTGTGGAAGTATCTTTATCCCCATTTGACATCTGTGAGAGCATTACGTGAGAAGGAGTCAAAGATGGCCTCTGGGGAACTGGAATTGAGGTTGAAGGTCTCACATTTAAAAAGTCATTTACTTCTAGTTTAGTTTTGCTCTTAGGCATTATTCACAGCTTTGCTCTGTCTTCAAACAAAAGGAGCAGTGGCCCCACTAAAAGAAAAAAATCTGAAGCGATTGAATGTGCATAGAGTTAGTAAATATTAACTTGGGCTTTTAGGAGCCAATCCATGGTATGTCTTTAAAACAAGAGAGGCTCTGCTTTTCATTGCCACTGCCTTATTGTTGCTGTACTATTTTTATTTATTTCTTACCATACAAGGTATTTCTAATAATACCTTTTCATGGCATATGGTTTTGTGTGTCACTGAGGTAAAATTCTTCTTCCGCAGCTGATTATTGTGATAAGTTGTTGTCTTGTTCATACTAACTGAAAGAAAATACAAATGTTTATAATGAAATGCAGAAAAATATTTGTTTTGATACTTTGTAGTTCTGGGCTAGACATGTGAAGCTTCAGTATGGATTTTAACATCTCTGGTGTAAACTGCAAAAATGTTCCATAATAAGTTTGCAAAAAATCACATACTCAAGCTTTGACTGATCTCACAGGAATGTCTTGTTGTACGCTTTTGATTATGGGATTCTCAGTGTATTGGCTTTATCTTCTTTAGAGGATTTTTTCACCTAAGTATTTTCATGTATTATTTTCAGATTTTTTACTTCTCAAGTAACATAGACCTGAATTTATTTAAGTAAGGCTTACTTGGCAAATAAGTAGGACAGGGTACATTCCTCATTGACAAAAGTGTTTTGATAAGAAGGATAAATTTCTATCTAAAGAAGGAGCCCACAATAGTTACTGATTTCAAAGGGAATTGTTTCCTCTCATTCTAAAGTAAATTTGACCCAAATAATTTAAGCTGTCAAGATAGCCTAAAGTGAGCATAGTTTACACACTGTGACATTTTTGTCATTGTTTTTCACGCTTAATTAAACAAAGCACTGTTAAATATTTTAAAAGGACAAATTTAGCAATTTAGAAAGTAACACTAATTCAGAATAAAATAGTCTTCCCAGCTTCATCTCAGTAGAAATTTGTATCCTATTATAATCTCAGCATACTGTTGTCAGTCTCTTTCTTAATAAGATGTCCATAGACATGTGTGCAGATATCAGTGGCAGAAGAACTTGGACACCCATAGATTGGCACCCATAGATTAATGTTTTCTAGTCATGATATATTTTGAAAATTCCAGCATCACTGGGTCTAAAAGTTGCACACTGTCTTTCAGCGAATAATTGGGAAGTGTCTGCACTGCAGCGGCACACTAAGATGTCTTAGCTGTGACCAAGCAAGCTGGAAGGGCAACAGAGTTTAGGGACAAGCAGAGGTAGCAACCTGGATCAAGAAGAGCATAGCTGAATCACGGGGTACTGACCCTGGGGTCTCTCAGTAGGGTTCCACTGCCCTGTGTGGACATAACCAATTGATTTATTTGCTACTGTAGATATTACTAATAAATTCTTCTAAAAAGTCCCCCTTACATAATTATGTATGTGGATAACCTTATGTTCAAGGATATTTCACTGATGACAATTACAAGGTTTGCTATGCAAACTTAAGTTTTCATATGCTTGCAGAGTCAGTATGTAAAGGTCTGCAATTTAAGCAAAAAAAACCCCAAAAATATTTTATCAAATTAGCTCTGCTATATTGAATGCTTCTGCTTTATAATATCTGCATTTGCATCTCTGCATTTGCATTTCTCAGGTGAAATTTTACTGTAAAAATAGAGTATCTCATTTCTGGGGAAAGGAAAAGAAAGGATAACAAAACCAAACAAGTCATATTGTTTCTCATATTTTCTTAAGGCTTTTTTTTTATATTTTGAAAAGTGGTCGGCCTAGGCTTTGTTTATCCAGATTAGCCAAAGCATTGCTGTGCTTGTCAGGAAAGGATTTTTTTTAAAAAAGAAATCTAAAATATATTTTAATAGCAAAGAGAGATTTTCACAAATATCTTTCCCTTTTGCTCCCTCAGTAAAGCAAAGAAGTATGAAATTACAGCTTCTGCTATTATTTTCCGAAGTTTCAATATTATGGGACAATGTGGTATTCCAGTATCTTTTGTCAGAGCACCCTAAAAAGCTTTGAAAAACATTAGGCTCATTTTGAATTCCTTGTCATTGTCACTTTCAGTACTGTAAAGTACTACAGTTTTGCCTTCAGACTTTTATTCTGTTTCTTCCTCCAATAATCCTGTACGTTCATGTGTTTTTTCATGTACACAGACAAAGAATCTGTGCTGCACGTGGGAGTGATCAGGTCACCTCCAGAAGGAACTGCTAGGCTAGTTTTGTATATTTTATAAATAGGCTTGTGGTTACCCAACAGTTAATGTCTTAGCACAAATATGGGCTGCTTCCAAAAAGGGAAGTCCTTTACCACCACCTGCCCTCTGTCCCAAACACCAGCTATTCATTCCAACCACATCCCCAGTGCCAGCTCATGGGGTCATGCGGGGAGTCACATCAATGCCATAGCTGGGATTATAAGTAACAGTTCTCTTGGCTTAGGTTTCATGTGCTGATGGGGAATATCAGGATTTATTCCTTGTATGTATGTTCTCTTTTCATGTACTAGTAGCTTATATTCCTATAAAGATTATTTATCATGAAGTTTCCAAGTTCTTCAGCTCAATACAGGAAGAAATTGAAGCCATTTGACTTGGATAGCTATATTCACAAGAGGTACATTTGCAGGCACTTTCCATGCTAGATTAGGAGTTTTCTGTGTAGAGGGAAATAGTCCTTTGCTTTCCCAGAGAAAAAATAAAATTCTGTAATTTAGAATGAAATTGTTTGAAAAGAAAACTTATCCTAGTAATAATCTTTTATGTGAGCGGTCATAAACATAATAGCTAATGAAAATGAGTTTTTAAAGAGTGTTTTCCAAACATTTGTATACAAGCTTAAGCTGAAGACATAGGTTCTGTTCACTTGAATAAAACCACCCTCTTGGGATTGAGAACATCAGATTTACTAATTACTTGGTTTGTTTTGTCCCTTTAGTACAGTGAATAATTGCTTAACTACAGTCCCTGGCTTCTGACTTTTAAAAAATAAATGTTATTGTTTTGGAGAACATTTCAATGCATTTAAAGTGCTGCTTTCAAAGATATGCTGAAGTCTTGATGAGATTAGTATTTACCTTTATTAGTATTTTTGGTGCTAATTAGGAAATAAATGATGTTAGGCTAGATCTGACAGTTACAGTAGTCATTACTAAAAAAGTACAAGAAGTAATTTGTGACTCAAAAAAGAAAAAAGGAAGAAAGAGTATTTGAGAATTAATTAGGTACTGGTTTAATCAGGTCAACATGTTTCATTTCAATGTACAGTGCTATGAACAAAAACAAAGTAACGGAAGCTATGGACTTTTCCCAGGCATCCATGCCAGACAGGGGGCACAAGGAATAGATATCATTACCAAACTGTTTGCTAACAGTTGCTGCTCATTATGGCACGGAAACTTGGGCTCAGTCCTCTCCTTTATACCGAGCCAACATGTTACATGGAAAAGGAAGATGACCTGAGCTTAAAGGATACACTGAAGAGCATGTTGGTTGCTCTCGGTCTGTTCTGAAATCTCTTCATTGATGTGTTAGTAGCAAATCCAGGCAAATTCCTTAAATGCTACATTGAGAGCTCCTCCTACTGAAAAGTAGCTTTTCTGAAAGGTGGTCAGTGTGAATTTGCAGATGGTTCAGTGACAGTTCATTGAGAACTGGAAGTTACCTTCAGTATCCTGGGGAAGGGTACCCTAACTACTGAGCTAGTTTGAAGAAAGGGTACATCATTTTGCCATACTGTTATGCTGCACCAAAATGTTTCACTTGAATCTGTTCGGTGAATTCAGTATAAATACATAGCTTGTTTCTGGATGACCAAAACTGAGTTTTTAAGTAAAACATTGTTAAAACCAGAAACCAGCCTGCGTTTGTCACCCTGCTCTGCTAATGAAGCTATTACAAAGTTACGAAATGAAAGTTGTGGTTAGCCAACTCTAATGGCTGGGTTTGATGCCCATTCAGAAATTACAGTATTCCTAACTTCAGTATCTATGAACTATTTTGAATATTTTTATAGTTTTCTTTATCTGCTATAATTTCTTTTCCAGTCTTTGACCTATGCCTCTCATACAGTTTCTTGGCATTGTCTCATGTTGATGAAGTTACACCCCTTCCATGTGTACCACTGATTATTTTATGGTGAGCTTTTTAAAGATGCCTCACACTAAAATTAACATTTTGATGTTTTACTGGAAGCCAGGCCATGCCTCTGTGTCATTCTCAAGGGCAAGAAGCACAACTACATTGCCCAATTTGATTTCTCTTCATAGCTAAATACCATATTCTGCATAGACCTATAGAACATATAGATGATCAGAGGCAGAGACAGTTCTCTGGATATGTGATTCTGTATCTCCATTTCTGCCTCCATGTGTTGTTGGTGACTAATCCTAACACAAGTACAATAGACATGAGCCAATAACATTTTCTTACATTGGTGATTCTTAGTCACAAAAATAGTCCCTGGCAATCAGTCTCTGTGAGGACAGAAGAGAAACGTCACTTATTCAATACAAGGTGGTACCTAATGTGAAATTCAGGGTGTGAAATACTCATTTTAAATTACAGTTTGCAATGCCTATCAGGCCAAGTTACCCCAACCAGCACAGAGTGCAAATTTTGTTTCACTGCACTGCCAGCAAGTAGCAAAACGGTGAAATTTCAGAGAAAGAGCAGTTGACATATCTGCTGTTATGTGCCTGCACACATCTTGGGAAAGGCAGCAATGACTGTAGTTAGGGCTTAATCAGACACTGTCCAATAGAAGCAGCTATGGAAATACAGTGAAGTAATGCTTCTTCTGGCATGTTGTCACACACGGTCCCAGATTGGTGCTATTAATTTTTCAGCTCTAGTAGCACCCTTCAGACTTGATAACAGAAGGAAACTTGTCGCAGTTTTACAGGTTCTCATTTCTATCTAGCTGCCTTTCTGTAATTAGTGACAGTGGGGAATAATCCAAAACCTAGCAGTGGTTAAAATAAACTGTGGTCATGATGGACAATAAATAAGTTTGCAATGTACTGTAGAGGACAAAAATTGCTGATTCAATTTGTGAAGCCAAAGCTCCTAAAGAGGTAAGAAAATCTCACTTAGTCCCTCATGTATGGATCTGGTGTCACTGCTTTTGCAGTATTTCTTGACTTCAGGTTACCAGAAAAAGAACATTTTTTTTCTGAATGCAGGCCACTTAAAGAAAACAATAAAAATTCTTAGAAGCTGGAGTAACTGATACATTAAGAAAAACTATAGAGATACTTCTGAAAAGACAGGACTTTAGCTTACAAGTATTTCAATACTGTACACATCAAGGAAAGAGGAAAAATGTGGATTGGTACCATGGGGCCATAATGCTGAGTGAAGGATGAAATTTAAAAAAGGATGCATCAGGCTGAAAAAAGGGAAATATGCCATGATGTTCTGATATTTCGGTTTGCAGAAGAATCTCTTGAAGGAATTCACCTAAGACTTCCAAAAATAGAGGAGGCAAACTTTGGAAAACATAGTAGAGGACCATTTATGCCTCTGAGGAGATCTGAACAAGTGAACAGCCCCTTCTCTATCCCTACTTCTATTACAATATTTCTATATAAAATTGCTTATTTAGTTGCTAAAAGGGGAAGTTTTCACCTCTAACAAGCCAATATGATCTTTAAAGAAACTATTATTGTGAAATAAACTATTTTAGCAGGGAACATAGCAGCAAGTATGTTTTAAAGGAAGGTTTAAATGTTTGAGGACTGTTTATATTCCCCAGAAAATCATCAAGAAGGGAGCATGTTTAAAGCCTACGCCTATGAAAGGAGCAGAATATGTTTTTAGTAGTGCTTCATACTATAGTGTCTAGTCAAAACTCAAGAACCTTAAACATCATTATGCAGGATCCTAGAATATGACATCGTGTTCCAAACATTTGGTCATGGCCATCTCCACCAAAAAGCTGGCTCCAGAAATTCATACATACAATGTCTGGATCAAGGTGGTAGCTTTATTAGTAATTTTAACATTTTTATTAGTAAAAGCAAGAAAATGAAAAAATACAATATGTTGATAAAAGTACAACTTCATGCAAGAGCAAGACCAAAAAGCTCCAGTGTCCTGCCAAACAGGAGAGAATACTGTATGTTACTGTTACTGTTCATGCCTTTATTCCTCAAAATGATACTATTATTTTATTATAAACAAATAAATAAACTACCATTAGTTAAACTAATGGAAGGCCACAAATTCTCCATGATATAGTCTGCTCTGTCTTGAAAATCAAATCCCTGTAAAAATAATGGCATAAAATCACAAGTTTTTTAGTTAATGTTCTTTTCTGTACACTGGCCATTTAATTAATAGAAACTAAATGGTGCCAGCAACTGTTATCCTCTCCAATACCTCGTGTTATATTCCTTGAGGTTTTATTTATCTCTTCTTTAAAAGCAAATGTGTTTTATTGGCTCCAAGAGATTGGCAAGGTGAAAAAAATACCCTAAATATTTTAGAGAACAGCTGTAGAAGGTACTGTTGACATCTTTTATGTTAGATTTTCATAAAATTTCTCTATTGATTGATGGTATAAAGAGAATTTCTGTTAACATTGTAGGCTGGTAGCAGCGGTTTGTTTTTACACTACCAAGGAATTTGTTTGAACTTCATGCAGCGTGTAACACCACAATTTTCATTTTTATCTTCTTTAGAGAAGTTAGCTCTGTAATTACTAGAGACTGTCATTGCTGTAACAGGGATTTGCAAAGGTTTCCTCCTCCCACAGGCTTTGCCTATATTTGTCAACTCAATAGAGACTGTGGGGTGAAACCTGAGGCGTGCTCATCCCATGTATCTCCTGCTGACATCAGCAGGAGTTTAGCACCTATTAGCATCAAAGAGTTTTGTTACTGCAGCTGACTCTTGATAATGCAAAAAAACTTAAAAATAAATAGCAAATGGAGCAAAAGCCAAATGATCCAATAGATTCTGTGAAACTTTTTGAGGATACTCTAAAAATTTAGAATCCTCTTAATTTTACAGTTCAGCATTTTATTTATGACCAGACTTTATCAGCAAAACATGATACTGAATGAAATTCAGATCCAAAGCTGAAGCAAATTTTAAAATGATGAGACTTTGAAAAGACTGTGATCTATATAAAAATTAATATGAAGTCAGCCTAAAGTAATACTGTGATAGGAATCAGCATTGTCTCTGCTGTCAGAAGTTATTTTCACGTTTAAATGATTTGTGCATCCATGGTGAACAATTGACCTTTTATTTTCTGTCCACCAGCTTATTTATTTTGCTCTTTGACACAGGAGTAGTTTTTTTTACTTATGTCTATAGCACCTTATACAATGGAGATTCTGAACCTTAACTGAAGGTCCAGGAAATCACAGAAAGAATAATAAGAAATAGCATTGCTTACGCT
This sequence comes from Eurystomus gularis, assembly GCA_013400335.1. Taxonomy (NCBI): domain Eukaryota; kingdom Metazoa; phylum Chordata; class Aves; order Coraciiformes; family Coraciidae; genus Eurystomus; species Eurystomus gularis. The sequence goes on from VZZY01009271.1 coordinate 7,908, forward strand.
ATTGAGACTTTAGTTCTCCCCATACACTTTTCAAAGGATTCTAGTCTTAAGTGTAAATTTGTCAAATCTTGGTTCTTTCTGCCATACTGCTTCTCGTCCCTAGCAAGATGTTCCTTACTGTGGTCTGATGTGTTTATTATCTTTATCTGACAGGTCTGGATTTACTTGGGATGAAGCTGATTGAATATCACTTGCCCTTTTTAAAGTTAGCAGCAAGGCTTGGCATATTTGCACTTGCTTGTGCCATGAGCCAGTGTAGTTCCGTCCTATACTTTGATATCTTTTCACCTGGACCTATGCAGAAGTCCTAAATTTATTTGTCCTCTCAGAAGAGTAAAGAGTCCAGAAGCCCTGCAGATAAGAAATCATAGAGGTATTTTCTAGTCATAATGAAGGAATAGCTAAACCCGATTATGACTGGAATTGCAGTCACATGCCACGTTAAAACCAAACTATGAAAATGAATCACAGGAAGTCCAAGAACAAAGATCAGACCTCCAAACTGTGAAGGAATAAATGGGATTTTGCCACAGGGCATAAACATCAACCTGCACTTTCTTTTGAAAGCTACTGCAGCGATTAAAAAAAAAGCACAGACTCCAGGACTAACAATAACTGAGCAGTTGAAAAGGCTTTTCCAATGTACAGTATCCAATGTATAAAATCAGCTAAGATCTCTCTGAAGTGGACAGTGTCTCATCTTTACTGCCAGCTAGCCTTTCAGCCTTTAAAATGTTCAGAATGCATTGCTATGGAGAAAATCACTGAAGCATGAGCTGGCATATGAGCTTTTGAAGTTCTGTTCATTATTTCCCAGCCCTAGATGCTGTTTTTCCTTTTCAGAAAGGCAACATATCTTCTCTATCACTATCTTGTAACAGTCAGCTTCCATGCCCTTTTCTTCCTTATTTGCCTCTTTCCTCCCACTTTCTTGTCTGTCTGCTGAGACATCTTCAAACGTAACAGTATGTGCCAACTGTGCCAAAAGTTGCAGAATATACTGGCTTGCAGACGTGCAGCTTCATTGTGAAATATCAGTGTTACTGCAATGTCCATCTAACTGGACGTTCATAATTGCCAACCTTGTAGCATAGACTACTGTTTTGTTCATGTACCTTGAAAACATATAAAGTTGAACTGGGAGATAATTCATTGCAATGACACCCAGCTAATTTTCATAAAGCTCCATCACACATTGCACAATCCCTCCCAGAGGCACCAATGATAACAAAAGAACATGAGCTATATCCCAATTTATAGTGAACATACAGTTCTGACAGAGTTCCTCAATGTCTCATCAGGAATTAAAATGCACTGTTCATTTGCATGCAGCTCCTATATACCATCAACTGTCTAGCACTGCTGAGTAAAGCCTACCCATGTAGATAATTCATTGATAGCATCACTTCCCTGGGAAGAGTCATGCTTGTTCATGTAGGTATCTGCAACATCAGCCTATGTGAAAAATATTCCTTTTTATACCATTATGTCAGGCCAAGAATTCAGGTAATTCGAATTATTATTCTTTTAGGTCTTGTTGTTCTATAAGCCGTTTCTTCATAGTTTCAGAGTATTGGTGGAATACTCTAAAACTGTGTTATTCTGACACCTGGATCTGTTTTTACATCTGTAGCCAAGTCATATGCCAAAGATGTGTGGCTCCTTACAGTATATATCAGTGCAAACACAGATTTAACTCTGAAGTCCCAAGAAGGACTAATCACTAATTTTCTGGTCCATTAATCAAATACATTTTCTTTGTTGAAAGCCTTAACAGTATTTAGCATAGTTTCACAGCAGTTGCACAGATTAGGCCTAGATAATTTTTGAATTTCTATTTCATAAAACAGAGCAATTTCAAATTCCTCTACCAAAATTTGTGAGATCATTCTTCATATAAAGTAGCGGGACATACACAAGGCAATTTAATATTCCAAGCTGTTCTATACTACAGATGACATGAACCAAGGTCTCCTTTTTGTGTTCTTGATGGGCTGCTCAGGTAAATGATAAAGATCTAATGAATTAAAGACTAATAGCGAGCAGATGTACAGACACTATCCACTCTATTAATTAATGCTGCTGTACATTATGTGGAACTAATGCAAATTACTGGATGTGAAATGTTTACAGATTGGTGTAGTCAGTAGCAACTGACTGAGCACCTCAGTGGAGGTACTTCCAATATATTAGGAAAAGTTCTGTGAAGGAGCTAGTAGAGTACAATCACTGTGGCATTTATTCCTGAGCTTCAGGTTCTAATTAGCTCTCCTTTCTTATGATGTTTCTTTTTTCAGTTTGAGACAGTTAAGGCTGCATTTTATCATACTTTTAAAAAAGTAAGATAATACCTGAATTTTCCTACAGTTAGAAAATTATAAACACAGAAAATTAGTATTGCTGATTAAATGGTCTTCTGTCTCAAAAGACTTACTCAGTAAAGTATATCTAAAAAAAGACATATAAGACATATGTGGCACCTTTAAAACTCATATTCTGGTGCCAACATGTCATTCATTATAAGTCACGTTTTTCAGGATGCTAAAAATTGGGTTTTTTCTTCACTCATTAAAAAAGATGATTTGTCCAAATACTACAGAGAACTGTTTCTTTTGATATTCAGATACAGACCCAAACTAACATTTAAAGGGAACTCAATGATGAATTGCAAAGTACAACTGAAATGAGTCTTGTATGAATGATGGTTTAGTCTCTTTCACATAAATACCTTGCATACCGGAGTAGAAATATTTTCAAGTTGTTGGCTTGTTGTTTTATTTTCATAAATCAAAAATATATTTGAACAAATTAATTGTTGTTTGGCCAGTATTTAACAATTGTCTATATCCAGCTCAAACACTTGAGCTGATTCTTAAGATGAAGAAAATAGGAATATTAGTAAAAAGAGGAACAGTGAGCAAAACCAGTGCATTTCACCTGAAGCACAGCAGTTAGGTATGGTATGTACAAGACAGTGAGAAATTATGGGATCAGTAGCATAAATCAATCCAAATTTGGTGTAAACTTGCATTTATGCCATACACACAGTATGGCTAGAGCAGTTGTCATGATATTTAGACACTGTGTGTCTAAGCAGTGCCATTTATAATGCCTTTGGTAAAAAAGATTTTCACACCTAATAACTAAAGCCAATAAGCTAAGCAGGGTTATTATTTTATTCAAGATTATAAATATATACCTATTGAAAGACTCTTCTCTTATCTGCTATTTAAGGGAGTTAAAGTCTGTTTTATGTGCTTTTAAGTGTGAAATTAATTTATTTCATTCTCAGCAAGAACAGAGATCTATCTGCCCAGTAGTATTCATGAGCAACTTGTAAGCAGTAAAAAACCCCCGACTTTCCTATTTTGCAATAAAGTCCATGTTACATGTTCTATGTCAGTTACAGAATTAAGTTTGATGATTAAAACTACCACCCTGTCGTTTCTATCAAATAATGATTTTCTTTTTATCTCAAAAATGCTAGTTTATTGGAGACTTCCAGTCTGAATTCAGGGTTTCACAGTAATATTGAGGTACTATGAACTGAAAAAAAAAAACAAACAAAGCTCTTAGTAGTAATCTGCTACAATGTCATACCTGCTGCAGTGTTTATCACTCCACCTGATCTCTGGTAAGCGGTGTGCTAAATTTTTATTTAACATAGTCAGGAACTCCTGAAGTCTTTGCCAGGATTGTAGAAGGGAACGACCGCTTGAGGTTTGGGCTGCCTGCAATCAAGTGATTAGATTAACTGAACAGCAGAACTTCTAGGATGAGATTATTTATGAACCTTGTTGGCAGCCTGCACTGGTTTACCGTAGGAAAGGGAAAGAGATCATCTAATAGGAGAAATCTGCTCTTAAAATGGAACTATTAGAGCAATGGTGTTACTTGGTTTGCATATTTTCAATCTTCTTGAATTTATGGTTACCTTGCTGGGAGAAATTTAGCCACTGTCTGCAGAGGAAATGTTATTTTCTTTTTTAAATTCTGATGTGCCAGCATCCAAAGATTTTTTTGTAGTACATTATTCAACATCTATATGTGCTTTTCAAAAATATAATAAACTGCCTTTCACACCTGCCCTAACAATTGTCACAATGCAAATTCTATTTCCTCCTCAAATGTCTGTCAGTGTGTTCACTGTAAGAGATTTTGAAATGCCTGTAACTAGGGTCAGTTCAGGATCCTAACTGGGTTTTAACTTTGCTCTACCAAAAATTCCTGTGCTCTGGCTTCTTGTCCATAAAATGAAACTAGTGACACATTATTTCCCATCGGGGCAGTTGTGAAAACAAGCAAACATATACTCTATGACTATTCAAAATAAAGATTTTGGCATAGCTGGGTAAGTCTTCTATTTATCTGTGATATTTATTAGCATTTATAATAACTGACTACTCCTTAAGTGCTTTGAGAGTCTTGAAAGAAAACATTATTAATAGGTCTTACTTGCAGTTTTTTTGCTGTTGTTCTTATACAGGTATTTTCACCAACTCTGATATAGTATAAATGCTTGCATAATTAACACTCATTGTCATCTGATTTCCTTGATTTTAAAGGTCATCATCTAAGCCACAGTATTAAGATTTAAAGCTGAGTAAGTAGAATTGGTTGATAGTTAAAAAGCTTAAAATAGCCTCTTCTGGTAGCCATGTAACTAGCATACACAGAATTTCCTCTACTTGTCAGCTAAACCCCTGCTAAGCCCATTTTTGATGCAACCATTTGATCAAAAAATGAGCACTTGGAATGAAAGTAATTTTTAAAAAGAGGACATTAAAACTGTGAGAAATTGGTGTTTGAGCTTTGGTTAACAATTTTAAAGTCTTTCAGGCAGATTGCTTCTCAAAACTGCTAGATTTAACAAACAGTAAAATGAATTTCCGTTTGACATTTGTCTTAGTGTCCATTTACTTCAGGAGTTTAGTGTTTACCCATATTAGGAAAGAAATTGCTTCCCTATCAGTTCAGCATTTCTCTCCATAGTCTTTCCCTTTGTCCTAAAGAAAGTGTAGAGCTGCAGGGGTTTTTTTTATTCAAACCCATAACTTTCACATATTTGAGCAATTGTTTGTGCATTGCAGAACTCTCTCAGAACTTCTCTGTAGTTATAGAGCCATTCACACAGCTTTTTGAGCAGTGACTGCTCAGGACTCTGAGTCTGATACAGTGAAAAATGGTAAGCTAGAAAGATGTCCAAAGAGGGTTTGATCATTTACGTCAGAGGTCCAAGCTAGGAAAGTGATTGCAGCTCTGTTTTGAGTTGGGTTGAAGAAAGTACAATTTCTGTTAAGGGCACTAGAACTTGATTGTTGTCAAGATGGAAAATTATTATGAGGTTAATTTGTTGCAATTCCGTTAGTCAATAAGACAAAAACCAACCATGTTAATAAGTTTGGAGACAATGGGATTGATTTTGCTTTCTCCCTTCTAAAATTTTATTTTATACAATATATCCACTCCATTCTTTACTAGCTATGTGTATCTTCCACAGATTTTTCACTCTAATTATTTCCTTTCTTGTAGTTGCTTTTAATATATAGTGGAAGTATTCAGTCACAATGTAGCAAATCTATTTTCTTATGCGTTTAGAAGCAATGCATATTATTTATTTTCCAAACTACATAATAGTTTATGAGAATGAGGACCTACTACTGTGATCACTGCTTTTCCTGCTCCATTAACCCACAAAAAGCTCAATTTCTAGCAAAATCTAAATCTATTCCAGAACCAATGTAATCTCTAATATTAATTAGTTTTTGTAATGCTCTTAAATAATGGTCTTTTCTTAAATATATGCATGATTTCTGTGGAAGAAGATTGCAAAATGTTTCTAGAAAATTATTGGGGAGGCTGTTAGTGAGGCTTTTTGATTAAGCATCCCTAATCAGTTCCACTCATCTTCATCTGTAGGAGAACATGTACTTTCATGAAATAATATGCCTGTTTTATTTTTTACTGTTTAAACCATATGTGTTTTATATTGCTCTACTTTTCTGTCAAATATTGTTTGGTTTTTTTTTATTTTGGTTCATCTTTCACACATTTAACTTATGAATGTGCACCCTGAGCTATATTTTTAAAGAAGTTTCATTCTCCTCCTGACTGTACTGAAGAGAAATAGGCTCATAATAACTTGTGTACTGAAATTGCTATTTACTCAGTAAATATACTGTACAGACTTATTCTTTCAGATGTTTAGGGTAAATGGTGGCTCAAACAATTTTCCATTATTTCATATGTAGAATTCCAATGTGAACTTCACAAGACATTGCAGATTTCCTGTGTGGAAATTTCAAAGAAGAACTTTACACTAATATTTTTATTATCTTTATCAGTGTAACAATACAACATACACATATTATTAAAATTATTTAAAACTATCCTTTCATTTCTTACAAATATGGTAAGTTTGAGTGGTATCAGCATCAAATGTTGCATGGAAAGCTACAGGACAGACTAGAGAGTTGGGCAGAGAGGAACCTAATAAAGTTCAACAAGGGCAAGTGTAGGGTCCTGCACCTGGGGAGGAATAACCCCATGGACCAGTGCAGGTTAGGGGTTGACCTGCTGGAAAGCAGCTTTGCGAAAAAGACCTGGGAGTCCTGGTGGACAACAAGTTAACCATGAGCCAGCAATGTGTTCTTGTGACCAAGAAGGCCAGTGGTATCCTGGGGTGCATTAAGAGGAGTGTGACTGGTAGGTCAAGGGAGGTTCTCCTCCCGTTCTACTCTGCCCTAGTGAAGCCACATCTGGAGTACTGTGTCCAGTTCTGGGCTCCCAGTTTATGAGAGACAAGGAACTACTGGAGAGAGACCACCAGAGGGCTACACAGATGATAAGGAGACTAGAACATCTGTCTTATGAGAAAAGGCTGAGAGCCTGGAGAAGAGAAGACTGAGAGGGGATTTTATCAATGCTTATAAATATCTAAAGGGTGGGTGTCAAGAGGATGGGGCCAGACTCTTTTCAGGGTCAAAGGCAAATTAAAATTGAAAGTGAAGTAGTGTTAGATTAACTACTTTCCAGTCTTAAAGCCACACTCTCCTTTAAGGCAAATTTACTCCCTCTGAATTTATATAAAGGACAGAGGATCTGGGCTTCCTCTTCCTTAAGCTAGTAAGATTCACTTTGGCCAAATCAACACTGATTCTTTTTTTTTTGTTTCTCTCAAAGCGGAAGTGAAGCCAGTTGGTTAGTATGAGACAAGTTAGACTTACAAATGCCAATCATATGATGCATTCTTTCCTTCCCCATATACAATTTCTACCACAGGGAATAAATGACTGACACACTACTCCCCACCATCATAACAATGTGTCACCAAAGACCACTGTTTTTCAAACATTGGTGGCTTCCCTCCAACTGGCCATAAGGTTGCAGACACATTTTTTAATCATTAGTTTGCCCATTGCAGGAAGCTGAAGTCACACCATTTTATGTGTGCTCATGAAAAATTTCACCTTCTTGTATAAAAAAAACAAGCTAATGAAGCACAGCACAATTGCAGTGAATTAGACAGCGGTAGAACAAGGCAGGAGAATACCCATGTATTGACATTACCAAATGTATCTTAAATGCATTGACTTTTAAACCAACCATATTCAATTTTTAAAAAGGGGCCAGGCGAGCATACTGTTGGCTTCATAAAGAAGAAGCATCAGTATTGGTTAGATTACTAAGTCTGATTTTAGTTTTTAAAGTATTTAGAAATCTCTACTGGGCAAATGTATTCTTTAACTAAGAAGGAACTTCAACATATGCTTAAAATAATTTAATTAATTCTAAGCTAGAACTCTAGAATAAAACATTCAAAAGTCCATTTTCCGCAAAAGTTTCAGGATAAGTTTATACGCTGGTATATTAAAAACAAAAAGTTTTTAGGGCAGTTTCGCAAACAGGAGAAGGAAATCCACTACTATTTCTGACAATACAGAAATGAGAATAAGACAAAACAGAAAGCAAAATGTTATATGTATCTTTAAAGGTAAGGCTAAAGAATTTTTCCTCTCCCATTATGATTTCTAATGAAATAAACATGGCAGTAATGTGTTCTGCCACAGTTCAGGAATGTGCAGGTTATACTACGTCAACCCAGATTTAGCTCTCCCTGGCTTTTTGTAACAGCCTACTGGTAAGGAAGAGATTATACCTTTTTTTTTGCTTTCGCAGAAGAAGGAAAACTTTCAGTCAGCTGGGATTTATCTGCTTTACATGTTTTATAACACATCTACTCTAGGTCATGCCATGCTCTACATTCACATTTTAATAATAATTTTTTTGTACCTGCATTGCTTTAATGCCGCTGTATGACCAAGTTCTAAAGTAACTCCTGGAGTCTGCAAACACATATACGTGTATGCATAAGTATACACTTGTGAGTAATTCCTTACCTTTTGGTTGGATTCATGTGAGTGAAGTTTTGTGTATATATACAAATGTTTGCAAATCAGAGTTTAGAAATGCACTCAACATTAGGCTTGAACAAAAAAATGAACTTTTTTGCCTAAAGAATATCTTCTGAAGACATTTCATAGTTATTGAAACTTTTCTAACTTCTTCTAGTGTGGTATTTTTGATTGAAAAAAGTAATCAAGGATTGATTCAGTAACAGAAAATTTTGATGCTTATGTTTACCTTAAAAACTATGACCTGAACAATCAATATTTTTGAAATTTATATTTAAATTTTTATTTTAAAACTCATAGAAGGGTATAATTTATTTTCAAAAGTCATCCCCTTCTGCTTAAACATGAACTTTTTCAGCCGTAAAAAATATTTAAGTTGAAATATTTTTCATAACTTCTGAATATTTGATTCTTTCTTACCAAGGGCCAAATCTTTTTCTTATGTAAACTGACATCATTCTATTCATGCTGAATTGGCATCATTCCACTTTATCAGGTGAAGATCAAAAAATGCTATATATTCCTGGCAAAAATGTCATTCCCCATATAGTATGACTTTTAAAAAAAACTTACTTTGGTGGCTTTTTAAGTTTAAGAAAATATAAGGAAAATAATACGATAGTGGAGAGTTTCTGAACTTTAATTGTAGAATAAGCATCCTCTTGCAAGAATTCTTATAGAGGACTTCCAGTTGTAAATTGTACACCAGAATTTTAAGTGCTGTGTTTGTGTTGTATCTTCAGTTTTCCTTTCATTTCTTGTCTTTACATAATATCTATATAAAATTATAAATACAAAACAACCTGTTTCCTTGACTTGATATCAGGAAAGTAATGAATCATTTCATATAGTGATGTGCTGAAGGTGGTATGAATATTTAAAATGTAGATATACTGCATTTTATACTGAATTTGAAAATGTAGATATTCTAACTCTAAATAGAATATCTATGCCTGGAATTCCAAAAGCAGATAGACATTTTTGGCTTCCGTGGAAGTATAAGTGAAAATATCTAACTTGAAAGGACTGAGAGATAAATTCTTCCTACCCATTCCTGTACACTGTTCTTTCTTGTTCTAACACAAGTTTGGTGTCAACAGTTTGTCATAAATTTTAAATCATGTTATTTTCACTTGTCAGAAGAATGTTAAATTATAAATATCTATGAAAATTAATTCACACATCACTGTGTGTGTAAACTTCATTATTAAAAATTTGCTGCTTTTCAAATTTATGTTCACTTTTGCTTAAATGAAATTCTGTGTTTTCATCTTGTCTGCCTTAGGTTAGAGCATTGCCTTCTATAAAATTAACAGGTCTAATTGCATAAATATTTATCCATAGATAACATTTTGTCTAACTCAGTAGAAAAATTTTATAAAGTGTTGTGATATCAGGCTTGTGTCTCTCCTTACTAGTAAAAACATAAATCTGTTTAAAATAATATCTTACAAGAAGCAAAATACTTTCTAGCCAGACAGAAGCACCAAAGTGTCTGTTTACTTATTTAGTGTTGGTTTTATATCTTAAGTATTACTTCTCAGTTCAAGAAACAATTTTGAGTGAAATTCTGCTAATGCAAAAACCATTTTCTTCTGTGAATCTCTGAGCATGAGCAGTAGGCAGGATCTGACTTTAAATTTCTTCCATTTCTGTTTACAGCCAAGAATGGGAAAGATGGCTCAGATTTGCTTTTTCCTTGTTTAAATCAGGGATGAGTCCAGAATTTGGGGTTACAGCATTTTCCAAGGTTTTTATTAAGTTAACATGTTTCTTTCAGATAATACACAAATATTTCAGAGGTCTCACATGAAAAGGATAAAAACATGGGCTAAATAGCCTTTAACACTTACATTTCTGCTAACCAGGGTCATAGTTACGCCAAAGATTCTTGAAAAATCAATTAGCCTAAACAGTATCTATCAGCAGACACATTCATAGAAAGGATCATGTAATTTTACCATTTACCATCTATCAAGCTATGTTTGCTGTGACATAGTTAGATTGCAACCCAGAGTGGTAAGGAATGCAACGCCGTGGCATGAGAAGAATGTGGCACGTTACCCATGTGTGATAGCCCAGCCCAGGCTCCTCCCTGCTTGTTGAACACACGGCTGGCCTGGTCACAAAATAAACCTAAATAAGATACAGCATCTTTGTTTTCTTTGCTATTATTCACACCACTTTATTGCATTTCAGCATTCACCGTTTCAGTTCACGGCGAATGAACATATTTGTTTGTATTTGACAGGAAATAAGTGTGCAAAAATTAACAAGTATGGTCCTGAATGAAGACAACTATTAAAATCCTGTACATTTAATTTTCAATCTGCTTCTGGGGTTTGGATGTTCCAGCAACAACTTGGGAAAGTGTTTCTTTTGGTAATTAGCTGCATGCCTATAATAATTTTAAGTAAACATTGCATAATGAACATAACCATTGGCTTATAGTTAAGTGCAGGATCTTGGGTCAGTCACGCCATGATCAATGTGATCAAGTGAAAGCCGTTTATTTAGTAAAACATCGCTCTTTTATAATCTCTTTGGCATAGCACGCAGTACAAGCTATTCCGCTATTGGTTACATTGTGCATATCATTTACCTAACAACAATTTCTAATTGGTAACACATATTCTTCAAGCTCTCGTTATTGTGGGATAGCTCAGTCCATTCTCCTTACACATGCTTATTGGCTGTTATTCTTCTTGTTCCTCCTACTCTGACCTCTTGCCAGGTTGCTGTTCTGTGGAATTTGCTCGTTAGGCCTCTTATCTCCTTCACTCCCTGGGATTCTTCAGCCTCAAGGCTTCCCAGGCTCTTTCAGGGAAACATCATTATCTTGGTCAAGGCTAAAGTCCATCCCTGAGTCCTCAGACCAACTGTGGACTCCCACAGTTAAGCACATAAGCAAGTGTATTTCCTAAACTGTGATGGGTTTAAACTGTTAACTGGTTTCCTGCAGTAGGGGTCTGCAGTCTTCAACACAAGTGTTTTGATTGCCAGGACCTTAATATGACAGATTTAAGTGGACATGAGTTATGTTATCTCTTACGTAGCACAAAATCACTCTCTTATCATTCCAATTGTCTTCACTGGGAAAATAACAATGATGCATCTTATTGATGCATTGTTTCAGATTTGATGGGTTTAACTGTTGTCTGATGAAAATACTTGCTATCAAACTTACTACATAGCTCCATTTTGTTGACTAACAACCACAAAAATTTGTGGACGGGAATGACCAGCACTTGCACTGGTAGCCTGTGAACTTTAAAAAGTTCAAAATTTTGGTTTACTTTGGGTGTTTACTCAATACTGACAGCAAGTGAGTCTTTTTAGAATGAGAAATGGCTTCTAATTTTGCAAAAAAGAAAGGAGTTCAAATAAAGCTTCATATAGATTAGCAAATTGGGAATGGGTAGATCAGAAGTCATCAGAGGATCCTTTCAGATGCTAGGCTGATAGTTCAGCTATGACTAAAGTCTATGTAATTCTCTCCGTTGTTTCTGGATGAAGTGGCAGACAGGAAGACACAGGGAATGGAAAGACAAACTACTTGCATGTGTACCCCGCTGGGAAAACATGGAATTTATGTTGTCCTCGGTAATTAATCACTTATCTTACCTACCTAGTTCTACATTTCTTCAGCCTTTTTGTGGGAAGAAGGCTCAGGCAGTGAATTTTTTTTCCCTAAAATACGAAAGGATATGTTGCCTTTTAATCTTCCTGTGGACAGGATTCATGCTGGAAAACAAGTCAGTGTTGTCAGAATCTAATGCATTTGTAATCTGCAATATCAGCCATCTAAAAGGTAGCTCATATCTGCCCACATCCTTAAGTATATTTGCATAAACTTGGGCTTACTAGTTTCCTGCCAGAAATAAACTGAGATAAGTTAGTAGTGGCAGAAGGCCACTGCAAGCGGAAGCAGAAGAGATTTATCTGCTGACATCATAATCATCTTAATTAGCCAAAATTTAAATCAGTTGTGTTTAAATTAAGTATAATTTTTCATCCTCTTAAATGTACATAATCTTCATGCTTCCAGAAAACTTCTGGAAGACCTCTCACACAGCATTTTCTTCCAATCCCCTTTCTACTCTTCATGTTTTACTGTTATTTGAGGGGAAGGGGGGACTGTTTGTCCTTGTTACTTACATATCTTGTTTTGTGTGTGATTTCAGTTCTTGGAAAGATAAAACACCATTTACCGTCTACGTGGATGTTGTAGCTTTCTCATCTTACACAGCTTCTAGTACAGTTCCAGGCTATTTGAATACAGCTGCCAATTACAATTAATCAGAAAAAATCACATGGTGATTTTGTATGGTGAAAAAATGGGCAAGAATGACACCAGAAAAACCATTTACTTTATACTTTGTCATTGACTTCCAGCTCTCATCAGTTGGAGTGAAAAGCCAGTTAGTGAGCCAACTTACCATGCTACCTATATTTCTTCTCTTATCTTTGTCTTCATACCAATTTAAGTCTAAAAGTAACCTGATAATATTGTTGAAACATGCTTTCCCTTCATCCAGAAGCTGATTTAACTTTTTGTACAGGCCACTGATTTCATCATACGGGTGACTGTGGTTGCAGAGTAAGCTTAGATGATCTTTATCTTATGTCTTTTAGAAAACTTCAGGGTTAGTTGAGCAATCTTGCTACTGACTCAATTTTATATGTTTTATTAACCTCCAGAGCTTACATGGAAAGAGAAAAATACTTAAAAGATTTTTTTTTTCCTTGGGCTGACTGATTTCACAGGAGATCCTGTGCCTTATTTGGCTTCTTGTTTGAATGTTTATTTTCTGCATTTTGTTTACTTTTATGCTATTGCCAACAATGTTAGAAGCTTTATATATAGGTAAAAGCCTGGTATCAATATTACTAAGGACTGTGAATCTGATGTGTGTATCAAGATCTATATCCTAACTGATCAGCTTCTAAATACTAGAGACAAAAAATTTTTTAAATAACTGACACTATGTGCTGTAACCATACCGACTTTTTTTATATGTTCATTATTAGTTTTTTGTTTGAAAACATATTTCAAACAGTATTTCCAAGGTAGTGTAGCTAGCAATCCATAAAGTAAATAACCACTGACATAAATACCAAATTATACTAACTATATATCTCGAAGAGGGGAGAAAAGAAAGGTTATTATAGGGTCCTATTTATAAGTGACGCACTTGAATGCTACTTGGTATATTTATCAGTAAGAATCCCAGGTGCATTCAGGGTTTTACTGGAGCCCATTTTAGAAGTGAGGTAGGCAGCCAATTTTCACTGATGCTCAGGGCCTTTATATATGGGTTTATATTTTGGTTTTCATATTTTCTATGTTTGTGTTTGGTCAGCTGTTTGAGGCCAACCAAAGATCTTTTTTTTTTTTTTTTCTTCAAATCCATATTCTAATCAATCATGGGATTCAGAAATATGGGAGTTTTGAAATAATATGTTAAAAAGATAGCATTCATCAGGAAAACCTTTTCAAACTGTTGGAGGATATGCTATAATGATGAAATCAGAAGTAGAATAAATTTTTGAGATGTAATAGTACAAAATCCAAACATTGTGTGGCAGTTAGGCTCTACTTAATGCAACCTATGATCTACAAATTTAGAAAAAGAAATGAGATTTCATTTCTAGCATACATGCTAAATTCAATTATATCTAAGAAACATGCTGACAGTGTATTTTCATTTCCTCATTCACAGAGAGTCAATGTATTTAACCAATTTAATTGTTTAACATGAAGCAACGATGGGTACCAAACTGAAAAAAACGCAACTGTCCAATTCTTCAGCAACATTTAACATACATGCTGCAGTTGATAACATTCTATGTATAACAGAATCATTTTGAATGCTTTTTTTCTTGTTTGTTACTTGTAAAAGAATTTTTTTAAAAAAAATAAGACACGGTTATAAATTGCTGTTAAAATTATGCAAGGGGGTGATTGCAATGTAGAGCTGGAGTACAAATTGTGATTTTACATTAAAATAGGCACATTTTGTGATTAGATCCAAATTTGTAAACTCCACAAAGGACAATTCTCTAGGTATTTAGCATTACATACATGACACTAATGTTATTATTGTTTAAAATGATAGATGCCTTATCTTAGATTCTGTTTGTAGACCTTTTTGTACTTTCATTAATTACAGTAGAAGACATGCATATATTAATGAAGTGAATTTGACATTAGATAGTAGGACTAGGAAACAACTCTTTCTCAGTCTTTCACTTCATCTTCCTGAACAACAGTGGATTCATCTTTTTATTATTTGTAGACATCCCAAAAGAACAAGGTCTTGCCATTTGCTTGTTCACATGGGCTGCAGTGAATCGGGTCTGATGGCAATGTTAGAAATGAAACAGCTTCAGGGAACGATCTCCAGCACTGAAAGC
>VZZY01009283.1:0-53120 GCA_013400335.1 Eurystomus gularis
CTGCAGCCGGTGGGACGGGAGCCCCCGGGTCTGTGCCGTGCGGGACGCGGCGGTGGAAGCCGCGGAGCGGCTCCGGGCTCGTATCGTGCCGGGGAGATCGGGCTCCTCCCGCCGCTACACGGGCACCAGCGTGCAGCCGAGCCGGGAAGTTTACGGTGTAATAACGGTGCCGGCTGATAGCGCGGGCGGTACCGAGCTACCGGCTGCAGCTCTGGACACGGCAGGTTCGTCCCCTCGGAGCCGGGCGATAACCTCGTTGGATCACAGCGTCTCTGAAACGCTGCGATGCTGCCCGTGTCTCCCTTTCGCTCTGGGAGGCTCGTGGAGGTTGGGAATCAGTTTGAGCCGGGTTTGAAGGCGTAAAGTCCAGCCTCTAGCTGCTAGACCGGGTTTTCCCTCCCAAAGGTGGAGAAACTGAGGCACGGAGAAGCAGAACAACCCCCCCGAGGGCTGCCTGGTACCCAAAGCAGGAGCAGATCCCTTCTTAAGCGTGTCGAGGGGGAGAAGAAGAACAGTTACACAACTCCAGTGTCCCCGGCTCTTCCCGCAGCGCGTTTCCATGCGTCCTGGAGACCTGTTGTAGCACATAACAGCCGGGGTGCTATCGATAACAGCTTTCCTGTAAGCCTAGAGGGGGGAAATCCATAAGCTGTGAGATTTTAACCTGAAGCTCCACATTTCGAGGCAAATTTCATATTTGAGCAACCCAGCCCATTGACAGAGATGATCTTGTGACTGATGGGCTCAGCTCGGAGCATTCTTATGGCACAACAGTGCCAGGCACAAACCTCTTGAGCTGGAGAATCGACTTCTAGGGCAGCAGTTTGTAGGCAGTGGGTGGAGAGCTGGGATCTGGGGTGACAAGATGGTTTTGCAGCTGTTAGTGCTTTAATTCTTCCATAATAAGCTAAAGCGCTTCTGTTCACAGCTCGCTTCATGGTTTTCATTCTTCTGGCAGAGTGTTAATCTTGCACGGCTTCAAACAGCATCTTTGCGGCCAGCCTGTGTGTTCTCTGCCTCATCTTTAAACCTGTGCACCAGGCAAGGGCACGTCTTCCAGGCTCAAAGGGAGTCACTGGGAACCTGGAGACCAGAGAAAAGATTTGTAGGATTTCTCTTTTTATAGTTCCCAATAATAGGACAACAGTGGTGTAAGCTTTTGGAAGTTAGTCTGCAATTTTGTGCCCTGAAGATTTATTTTAAAAAACCCTGTAATTTGGCTGTGGCATTGGAATGGGTAGAAACCAGGTGCTGTGAATGCTCTGCTCTGTTAAATGACTTCATTTCTCATTCAACTTGCTCTGCTGGGTAATTCAAATCACTTTCTGTTTGTTCTCTAATGTACGTGATGTCTTTTAGACACTATTAATATTGAGTGAAACTAAGTGCTTCTTGCGCAGAAATAATTCCTGTATTCCCTGCAGTTTGCCAGGGGGTTGTTCTGTGACAAGCGCTGTATTTAGTTAATATGATTCTGACAGGAAGGAGAAGCTTAGAAATTATCTGCTTGTGAGCTGAACTTCTTTAAACGCCCGTTTCGTCACACACTCGGTTGTGCTGGCAACTTCTAGACCTCCTGCACTCGTGTGTCATCTCAGAAGGGTTTTATGACCCTTGTAGCAGTGGTAGAAAGGGTCACAGAGTGATTTACTGTGTGGCTCTAATAGTTCCTTTGGAGATTTTACAATTAAGCAAGTGCTAATTTGTCCTTGCATTGCTGCTTTTGGGTTGGGGGGAAAATGTAGAGTAGCTGGAGCTCAGCAATGCTAAAGCGCTGCCTTTGGAGGATTTCCCTGCAGTCAAGATAGAAATACCTCAGCCTGGTGTTTTGGACATGGTGGAGGGTGTCAGAGCTGCAGGGACAAGAGGTGGGGATGCACAGGGTGGGTTTACTCTGTGTTTTCTGCTTCCCCTTGAAACCTGGGCTCTCGGGCTCAGTCTCGGTGTGTTAACGGCTCTGCCTTGGCCTCTGACTGTGTCTGGGCTCTTTCAGCAGAGTAACCCTCGCTATGTCCGGACATTCTCCCCAGTGTCTGTTGGTCTGCTCTGTAGTGGATCAGTGCAGAGAGAAACGCTGGATAAACAGGCTTGTACCAGAGCTGGGTTTGGCCCTGGGATGTAGCTGTACTCTGTGCTCGGGATCAAACACAGAGAGGGGGAAAAGGCGAGCAGAGAGAGAGACTTGCTTAACACAAAACCACGGCTGCGTAGCTCGAGCTCCCAAACGCTGTCTGCCTGCTGTAGAGTGGATGTGGTGAAGTTCCTCTGTCAGAGGCTGTCTGATTGAAGCCCAGCTCCCGCTCCTGTGAGGAGTGATGGTCTCGCTCTCCATCCGTCTGAGAAGCGCGTTCCCGTGATGTGCTTCCATCTTGACTGTCCTGCAGCGAGAAACTGTCTGTCTAGGGCAGCGTTGTTATTCATAATATGTAGAACGTGTTGTTGTGAGAGTTGTCAAAGCTTGTTCTTCAGGGCGTAAGACGATTGCGGAGATCAGGAAGGCTCATCCGCCGCTGGCCTGGCCTGCTCCCAGGCACGGCGTGCTCTCCGGGGTGAGCACGACAAACTCACTTACTGAACAAAAAAACAACTTTCTGTCTGCCGGGGTGCTCTGAGATGCCCAGCTGTGAATAGAGGCTGGGAGGCAGTTGTTCAGATGGAGCAGTGAATAAATACGTAGTCTTAACTTGTTTGTGCAGTCTTGCAAGAGCATTCATACAGCACTTAACTGCCTTCATTTTACAAGTTGGGATAGCTTGGTTCCCTTCTTTCTGTGCACGTGTGGCCGTGCAGGAGTCGCCCAGCCATTTCCAACACTCTCTGGGGGGAGAGAGGCACCAGCTGTGAGGTGGGAGCAAGTTCTATCTTCTACCCTCTATTTCCAGGCATCGCTCAGAGCCATCGTATACTGAAAGTGGAATCGTGGCACTAAATGAAAACTGCCACAACATCGGGCAAAGATGACAAAAGTCATGAGCCAGGTGCTCTCCTAGCTGAAAACTGACGGGTGGCCTGTGGCCAGTGCAATGGGGTTTGTAGATATTTTAGTGTAAATTATATAAAAAGTGGAATTCTGACTTAAATGACAAGATTACCTGAGCGCTCCAAATCAATTCACTTAACGACCAGTTTCTTAACCTTCGTGGGAGCGCTGGAGTTTTATGCCTTGTCTGCTTCGTGCTCGCTGCTTCGTCCAAATCAAAATTAAATTACTGCATTACAATTACAGCTCTATCATTCCAGCATTCACAAGTGCACTTTAGCCAAAAGATCAGCGTAATTTGAATTATGGTGTAAGTGAAGAAGTTTGTATTGTCTGTCATATTTTTAGAGCTTGCTTGGCTTTCATCAGCCTCGCTGTATAGTGCACAGTTGATATTGCAGCAGTCGTGCTGGAAGTGTGTATTGATAAGCTGTAATGTTTTGTCCAGAGTAGTTAAAATTGAGGTGCTTGTGGATGTAGACCATAAAAACATCAAACAGGGAGGTATTTCTCCTCTGCTCTGGTATTTGCCTTAAACACACACTCCTCTTCTGCCCCACCGCTTACTTTTGTTGCTTTGCAGTAGGTTTTTATACCCTTTAAATCATCTGGGGGGGACAAGAGTAAGTGTAAAGTATTGTGACTCTGATGGATCATTCCTGGTTGAGGATGTGGCTTAATGAGCTACACCAGCCTGAAACGAGCTGCGCTGGCTCCACCGTTTGCTCCGCTGTGTCTTTCTGGTTGTGCTGACAGCCGGGCAAATCTGGATGGGCTTGGTCAAAATCACCAAAACTAGATTAATTTGTGTGTATTGCTTTTGGGGAGTGTGAGTCTTCCATCTTGGTGTAAATCTGTGGTAGCTTTGCCAAAGCCAGTGGACTCCCATCGAATTTGTTCTGAAGTCCACTGTCTTGGCTTCTTCAGAGTGGCTTTGGAGGGAAGCTGTGGGTTTTGCTGCGGACGCGGTGGGGCTGGGGGAAGGTTGGTGATGAGGCAGGTCTGTTAGTGCCGAGGCAAAGGTCTCCAGAAGGCAGTGCTGGGCTCTGCCAGCTCTGCTCCCGCAGCCCGGCCTGGGAAGCTGGACCACAGCGCCGGCCGGCACGGGCTCCCTGCTCGGGCAGAGGGTTTCACTCCTTCCCAACCAACCTCTCCGCCTCCTGCCCTGGTAGTGTCAAGTGGGCATTTAAAAATAATTAAAAGGAGATTAAAATTGTTTTTATGTTCTCTTCTATTCATTTGAACTTTCCTGAAGGCAAACAAGGTGATCTCTTCAGAGGCTGTAATATTTCATACAAGGTAGAAAGAGCTCCAGCTGCTTGTGCCTGTGGTATTACTGAAAGACTGCTGAGAAATGACAGCTCAGATGTGCAGCCCTGAGCCTGGGAAGCATTTTTAGAGCAATTTTACTTTCCAGGCAGCTTACAAGAAGGCAAATTTCATTTCATTGTTCCTTGTGATGCCCAATTAATTGATTATCATTATCTGAGCCTGCTTATTTGCTGTAGTCAGTAATCAGCACCGTACTGGACAGGCATGGGAACAGTTTATAGGAATGAATGCAGCTTGGTTTCTTTGGTTGGTTTTTAACCCTTCCAAGTACTCGGAGTTGTAGACCAGTGCACACGGTCATGGCTGGGGTTATCAAGGAGTGAAAGCAATACATCGATCCCCTGATTCTGTAAAGGTATCGGGCTTGTTCCTTGAAGCGCCTGCTTGCTTCTCTCTGTGCCTCTGTATTTTTAGAAGCCACTGACTGATCCAGCGCCTAGAAACCTCTCCCCTTCCCAAAGGATCTCGGATAGCTGAAGCATGGAAAAGAAGGATGTGACTAGCATATACCCCATCAGTTGGAGCCGTATCCTATTCCTTGGGCGCTGGGTCTGCTTAGAAACAAACAAACAAAACCCAAGAACTGCACACAAAAAAGCACCTACGGCTTAAAACACAGGTGCTGTACGACGCTGCAGGCTTCTGCTCTGCTTTTCTCTCCTGCAAACAGTTTCCATTTAACTTCTTCAGCCAGCTAAGCTCAGAGGGAGAGGGTGGAAAGTGTAAAGCCACCAGGATCTACCCCTATGAAAAAGGGGGAAGGAAAAAGATCTCTCTTGAACTTGGAGGCATCTGCATTTTAAATTTGCTTTAATGCTCCTTAAAGGGAAGGACTCACAGAAGAGCCAGGGGTAGGTCTGGCAAGTGATGCTCTTGGTTTCCCAGGCAGATCTGATGATGTGGTGGAGCAGGCTCCAGCTCTGGACCTCACCTGATGCGGGGCTGAGAGGCGATGCCCCACAGTCACTGTGAGCTAACCTGAGCTGGCCAAACTGATACCACTTTGCAAGCAAGCATCTGTGGGAATGTGGGTTTAGTTGCTGCTCTGTTTGGAGTAGGTTATATTTGCTGCTCTGCTACTGATTTCCCTCAGTGGGCAAGTTATTTAGTCATTTGTTTCTCTTCATTACACCAGCAAATCACAATCAGCCCTAATGAAATCAAATGACATTATACTGATGGGAAAGATTAGAATAAGGTCCTTAATCTCTCCTCTCTTCATAATGCAAGGATGGTAGTACTTGGCAGCAGTATTGGCTTGTTCATCAGGGTTAGTATTGTTAGGGCATCCTTGAGTTCTCAGAGCATAAATGTTATTTAGTGAGATCTCTGTAAATAAACAGTTTTGCCTCAGTGCAGAAGTTGATAAGATAACCCGAAGGATAAAACCTGTCTTTGCTTCCAGGGCCCATTAAAAGAAAACAAAAGCATTAGTGTGCAGCATAGCTGGTGAGTGAAAATGTCTTCTACTCAGTTCCTCTGTCCTCAGGGAAGACAATGGATTTTCTTGACACCTTCCTCAATGCCACGTCTGTTCAGAGAATTACTCAGCTCCAAATCCCCTCACCTAAACTGACAATGCATCTGCTAAAATGATTCGGCTTAGTTTCTTTTGACTGGATGCTCTGTGAATTCTCCCTGTTACCAACCACTAAGTGCTTATAGGAAATACAGGTGAAGCAGGGCCCTGGGCAGATTGGGCCCTGCCAGCTTCTGGCTGCTGGGCTCAGAGATTGCAGCTGAGCCTCTGGGGGTGGCTGGAAGGGCCCGTGCTTTGTGCAGGCGCTGACTGGGTGTCCTTGGTGCTTTAGGCACGTCTTGCTTGTTTCCCCTCACTGATTCCTTCAAAGTTAGCTTTTCCATCAAGTAACCAACTGTATCTATACAATGCAGGTTTGCTGGTGGTTCTCATGATATTTTCCATGCAGAATGGTAATAGAAGACAAGAGGAAGCAGCAGGGAGTGTTTTGGTCTAGATTCACCTCGTGCACCCCCCTACCCAGAAAGCACCTAAACAGCTTTCCAGGCTTGCATTGAAATAGCTTTGGGGAGTTTTCTGCTGTTTTAAACTTGCCCTGGGCTCACCTGAGGGGTGCAGCTGATGGGCAGTGAGCAGCTTAGCAGCTTTGGGGAAGTGGTGACAGAGCTGTTGTCTTAAAGCAGGGATGGGGGTGTCAGCCCTTGGAGGGGTTATGGAGAAGACCCTGGAACTAAGGTTTCATTTGACCTTTCCAGGTGAAAGGGACACGGGCTTCCTGAAGCCTTGGGGCTAAATGGGCAAAATCACCATAATTGTGCATCAATTTACATGTATTTGCATAAATGCAACTACTTGAAAGCCAAACTTCTGTCACCTTTTCCTTGGGAGAGGGGGAGAGGTTGGGCTGTACCTCCTGCAATCCCCATTTGTCTTCCTGACAGGGAGGCCATTTCTCCCCCTCCATCCCCTGTGCTGTGTCACCCGCTACTCTCTCCCAGCACTCCATCCCATCCTCCCATCCAGTTCCTCCCATCTCCTCATCCCTCCTGTGATCTGCTGCTTTCTCCACCTGCATCTGTCACCTTTTTTTCTCGTACCAGTTCTCTTTGCTTTTGCCTGCCCCAGCCGTGTGTCTTCCCGGTGCAGGGATGAGCTTTTCACATGCGTCAGTGCAGGCGAGTCTCCCAGTTCTTCCGCACAGAAGCAGTTCCCTGGGCTTTGCCAGGCAGGATGGGGAGGGGATACGCTGCATCCAAAGCATCTTATTTACTGCTGCAGACAGCAGGCTGGGGCAGGGACAGTCTCTCCCTATGCATTTGTGTGGCATCTGGCAAACTTGCCTTTAACCAAGGTGTGTAGTGGGAGGTGAAACAGCCTTACCCTTGTCCTGCAGCAGAAGGTACCTGGAGCAGGTTTCTGGGGGCACACGGGCAGGGAATCATGGACCTTGAAAGCTCATCTGGTACAACCCCCCTGCAGTGAGGAACATCTGCAACTAGAGCAGGTTGCTCAGAGCCCCGGCCAACCTCACCTGCAGTGGTTCCAGGGATGGGGCAGCGACCACCTCTCTAGGCAAGGGTCTCACCACCCTGAGTGTAAACAAATTCTTCCTCCTCCCTAGTCTACATCTCCCCTCTGCCTGTGTCTTCTGCTGTCCTTTCCACTGGCAGAGGAGCCATTTACTTGATGTGGCTCTATCGGTCTCCCTGTAAAAGGTCCCACAGTCCCGGCCCTGCAGCCCCCTCCCTCCACAGCACACACGCAGGAGCCTCGTAGCTCCCACTGGCACTGAGATGGTTTTACTCAGTCTGAGCCCTCAAGCTTAAAGCTACCTGAGTCCAGCAGGAACACCCCAGGATAGTGCAGGGAACAGTGGTTAGACAAACTTCTGTCAATTGTTCCCTCCGCGGTGCTGGAGCAGGCTCCAAAAGCTCCCTCTGCCTCCCTCCTGTGGTATCTCTGCATTTCTTTCCCCTTTGAAGTTTTTTGTTTTCAAGTCTGTGCCTTCTTTTTTGCGGACTTGGTGCAAAATTGCGTGGTACTTCAATGATTGATAACCTCCGCACTGACCTTTGCAGCTCGCAAATGGAGCGAGCGCTTGGATGCCCATTATCTGAGCAGCCCCAGAAGCCAAACAGCTCTGGCGAGTCGATTATCGCCGGAAGAAAGCAGCTTGCATCTGTAGCAAGGGGGAGGATGGTTCATAGTTAATGCTGCTTGTATCAAACTGTGATCTGCCCGCTGACGGGATGGATTGGAATAGATTGCTCATTTCATTAGCGGTGAAGGTAAGTGAGTGGGCTGGATCCGTACAAGACGCATATTTTATTTAGGCTGCCAGAATAATACTGGTGATGAATTGCCATTGATTTCTGACATCTGTCTTCCTAGTGAGGGAATTTTTGAAGGCCTGGAAGATGCTTCTACACAGCTGCCAACCTTTTGGCACCCTGTAGAAGTGGAAAGAACGAGGGGGAAATTCTGAAGGCAAGAGGAAAGTCTTCAGTAATGTGAGACATGGTGGGCAGGAATGGCTTAGCACAGGTGGGGTTGGGAAGGGTGGCAGCTCTTGGATGTGGTCCTAGGAGAAGACAGGCTGCAGTCTCTGTTTTGTTGGGTTTTGGTTATTTTTTAAAAAGTAGTAACTCTGGGTACATGAGATCTGTGTTTCCCTTTTTGACTGCTTTAAGCAATCCACTCTGAAAGGACTTGATAGATAATTAAATAGAGGGTTGTCAGGGGATCAGTGGCCTTATGGAATCAATCTGCCCTTCTCTCTGGCTCTTGCTTCTTCTAATAACATTTCCAGGCAACTGGTGACTGTTTCCCTGCTAACTGTTTTGGCACTGATCCCCAGATTCAACTAAGCTATTTCCTTGAGCCTGTCTTCTAGCAGGTGTGCTTGCACACCATGGTGCCAGCATTAAACCTTTCATACCACGGCCCTCAAATACATTATAGATGGGGCAAAGCCAAATTTTATCTGAGCCTAGAGTGAAACACAGCAGTGCTGAACAACATGTAGCAAATCCATGAGATGGCTTGAGAAAGGAAACCACAACATGGTAGGGGTTGGAAGGGACCTCTGGAGATCATCTCATCCAACCCCCCTGCTCCAGCAGGTCACCCAGAGCCCAAGATTGTTTTCAGGCGGGTTTGGGATCTCTCCAGAGAAGGAGACTCCATAACCTTTCTGGGCAGCCTGGGCCAGACTCTGGCATCCTCAAAGTCAAGAAATTTTTTCCTCCTGTTCAGGTGGAACCTGTTCCAGTTTGTGCCCGTTGCCCCTCGTCTTATCACCATGCTCCACTGACAAGAGTCTATCCCCATCCTATTGCCTCTCGCCCTTTAGCTCTTGATCAGCATTGATCAGCTCCCCTCTCAGGCTTCTCTTCTCCAGCTCAATAGCCCCAGGGCTCTCAGCCTTTCCTCAGCGCAGCGATGCACTGGTCCTCTCAGCATCTTTGTAGCCCCCACCGGACTCTCTCCAGTAGTTCCTTGTCTCTTTTGAACTGGGGAGCCCAGAACGGGACACAGTGGTCCAGAGGTGGCCTCACTAGGGCAGAATAGAGGGGGAGGAGAACCTCCCTCGACCTGCTGGCCACACTCAGGAATGCACCCCAGGAGAATATTGGCCTTCTTGGCCACGAGGGCACATGGCTGGCTGATGGTGAACTTATTGTCCACCAGCACTCCCAGGTCCTTCTCCATGGAGCTGCTTTCCAGCAGGTCAGCTCCTCACCTGTACTGGTCCATGGGGTTATTCCTGCCCAGGTGCAGGACCCTACACTTGCTCTTGTTGAACGTTGTGAGGTTCTTCTCCACCCAGCTCTTCAGCCTGTCCAGGCCTCACTGAATGGCAGTGCAGCTCTGGTGTGTCAGCCACTCTTCCTGGTTTTGTATCATCAGCAAACTTGCTGAGGATCATCTCCACTGTGGTGGAGATGCAGCCTGTGCTGTCTGATTCTGCAGAGGGGATTAAGGAGGTGGAATTATTTAATGGCCCACTACAAATGGCTTAGTTTCAGTATGCTCATCAAATAACACGCTTCCCCAAAGAGCTTGGAGGATGAATTACACTGTTGCTTTTGTGGTGGTATCTCTGCAGTCACTGGACACAGGACAACTTGCATGTCAGCGAGGAAGAAGTTCTCCCTTGCAGTATTCCCACCGAGACCCTGCCCTGTCTCTCCATGGGCCTCATGCTTTGTTAGATGAGAACTCTGCCATGAAAAGATTTTCCTGTTGTCCCAGGGAGCTGGGGTGACCTGCTTCATGGGAAGTGTATTGTTTGTGTGGGCAGGTGCTGGCCCTCATGGTTGCTGTTGTTGCTTTATAAGTGGGGCTGACAGCAAAATCGAGGTCAGTGGACTCGTGCCAGTTCACTAGCACTGTGCATCTCCCTCAGAGGGGACAGGCAGAGTGCTAAATGTTGAAGCAGAGCACAGGGACAAGCAGCCTGAAGGGAGGAGGGTGTGGTGGTGGAAACTTGTCATAAACCGCCCCTCCACCAAGGGGCCAAAACCATGTGCTCAGGTGGGTGTGGGGACCCTCTGCAAATACATTCCAGGAGGCCAGGGTGGATGCATGCTGTGGGAGAAGCCAATGTGAGAGGGCTGGAAAATAATTCCTGCTGATTGCTTGATGTTCAGGGAGATCAGGTGGAAAATGGGTCCTGCTCTCTGAGTAGATATGGTCCCTGCTGGCCAAGCTGTCTGTGTGATGGCAGGAAGAGAATTGCTGGAGGAGCTGCCTGGGTGGTCCCTGGTCTGTAAGGCATCAGCACCCCTGATCCCCAGACTGTCAGTTACCCCCTTTTCACCAGCCCTGAGGAATTAAAATTAAACAGAGGAGAGAATAATCCTGCTTACTGGGACAGCTGGCTCTTGGAGCTGGATCTGCCCTTCCAGGACTGGCTCCACACATGTCCTGGGGCTCCCAGCTGGGTTGGCAGAGCCAGCGCCAGCTACCTCTCCTGGGAGAGGGAAGTGAAGCCCCTGGCAAGGGTCCTGGCAGGGCAGAGCTCCAGCCAGAGGCTATGTCTGGGCTCTGTCTCTCAGCACAAAGTGTGCCCAGGCTGCTGGCTGCTCCTAGGGCATGCTCCCAAGACTCCACACTATTGCTGGAGAAGGCGGCTCTTTGCTCTTGCTGAGGAGGGAACATTGCTGGCTCCAGTGAGCAGCAGTGGCTGCTGTTGGGCTCTCCGATGCCCTGACATTGGCCACCTCATCTCCCTGTGATGAATGGCTTTGGTGCCACATCCTTGGCTCAGAAAGCTTCCATCCTGCCCCTGGTGCTGAACCTGTGATGCAGTTGCCACCGTCCTCCAGCACCGGTGTGTCCCCGAGACACCCGCTGCCTCTCGAGCTCAGCCCATTAGCCTTTGCTCTTGCCTCCTTGGATGGCGATTAATGATTTCCATTTTCACAGCCCCTCTATGCCCAAAGCACTTTCTTTTATTAGAGGCGAGACTTCCTCCTCCTCCATTCTCATTCTGACGTTGTTTCCTTGGGTACTCCAGCACTGAGCTGGAGAGGAGAGGTGCTGTGGAGCACTCTGCAGCCTCAGCCTTAGCCAGGCCTGGCCTTGCTTTGATCATGTACTTGGTGGTAAGGTCCTGGCCCAGGGGTGGGCTGTACCTCATTACCCTAGGAGTGGGCATAAATGGCTCCATTAAATCTACTCTGTATCCCGGTGCTGTAGCAATAAAAATTATCAGGACCAAGATGATATTGAGAAACTATTCTCACAGCCCAGAAGCCAATGTCCTCCTGGGCTGCATCCCCAGCAGCGTGGGCAGCAAGTCAGGGAGGGGATCCTGCCCCTCTGCTCTGCTCTGGGGAGACCCCCCTGCAGTGCTGGGGCAGCTCTGGAGTCCTCAGCACAGCAGAGACATGGACCTGGTGGAGCGGGGCCAGAGGAGGCCCCAGCCATGATGTGAGGGCTAGAAGCCCTCTGCTGGGAGGCCAGGCTGGGAGAGTTGGGCTTGTTCAGCCTGGAGAAGAGAAGGCTCCAGGGAGACCTTCTGGTGGCCTTTCAGGACTTAAAGGGGACCTGTCAGAAAGGTGGGGACAGGCAGGGCCTGTTGTGACAGGACAAGGGTGGTGGTTTGGAACTAAGAGGAGTTTGAGACTAGAGAGAAGGAAGAAGTTTTTTCTGCTGAGGTTGGTGAGCCCCTGGCCCAGGTTGCCCAGAGAGGTGGTCGCTGCCCCATCCCTGGCACCATTGCAGGTGAGGTTGGCCGGGGCTCTGAGCAACCTGCTCTAGTTGCAGATGTCCCTGCTCGGTGCAGGGGCGTTGGACTGGATGAGCTTGAAAGGTCCCTTCCAACCCAAACCACTCTATGGTTCTACGATTCTATTAAATTCATGGCGAATGCTCCCCTATGGCGGTTGCTTGGATTCCTCACAGGAGCCATTGTTGCGGCTGGAGAATCCTTTAGAGAGAGGCTTCTCCCAAAGCACTTCAGAACGATCTGAAGAACAGCTGGCGGGAGAGAGTTGTTATTGTGTGCTGCTGACTTCCCAAAGGTGCTGGATAATCGTGCTCAGTGGATGAGAAAATTGCCTGCAAACTTCTTTGGGATATCAAATCAACCTTGTTTCCTCCTGACTCTGAAAAGTGCTGAGAGCCTGGTGGAGATGTCTATTAGCAGAACTTCAAGGATGGAATGGGGAGGAGCAGGGGAGGAGCAGCTTAGGGTACCTGTCTCTCCTGTGCCCCAAGCTTGGTGACAAAGCCTTCCTGGGTCTGTCTGATATGCCTGGGTGGAAAATCAAGATGAACCAGCTTGGAGGGGACTTGCTGCTGGCGTTGCCTCAGCATTCTTTCTGAAAGCCAATGATTTTTTTGGCCTCAATATAGGGAAACTGAGGCACTGAGAAGTGGGAAGCTGCTCACTCTGACAGGATCTGTGATGGCTGGAGGTTTTTTGGCTCCTGCTTCTAAGGCCACACGCTCCAAAGCACAGGGGTGGGAAGTAGAAAGGGCTGGCTAAGGCTGTTGGCTCTGCTGTTACAGCAGCTGTGCTGGGGATCCCAGTGACTGACTTGTAGGTCTCTGCGAGCTGGGTGGAGATGGGTTAAGCCCCACAGGTCAGCGTGGGGTTTATTTTTGTATGTCACTGGCAACAGGCGAGTCAAAGGCTGTGCAATGCAGAGACAGTCTCTTTCCATGGGCTGCTGACCCAGCATGTCCCCATGAGACCAGGGCACCACTTCCAGGGAACGGCATTCTCCCAGCAGGCCCTGTTCCAGAGGGACCAACTGGGACCGTCATTTTTTCCTCTCTTTTTCCCAAGGATAATAGATCTCATCTTCCCAATGCCAGGGGGGTATGACGGGACACTCTGAAAAACCAGAGGCACCAACCTTGGTAAAGCCAGAGAAAAACAGAGGGGGAAGAGCAGCCTTTGTTCCATGCAGGGAAATGGAGCTCACCAAAGCAGCTGGTAGTGATTTCTATCTCTGTGGATGTATGATAGAAGCTTCTCCCATTTGGCTCACCTGATGCCTTCTTGCTCTGCAGCTCTATGTGCCAAGTGCTTTGTTAAAGTCTAGTTCAGTGTTGGATATACAAAGATTTTGTAGGTCTGCGCCAGGTCTTGTTCCCATGCCTGCTGTGCCTCATTACAGGTGTGTGCAGTGCTGTTGTCTGAGGGAAAACACGGCTTCCCTTCTTGTCTCCGTAGCCATGCAGCTCTAGCTTAAGTAGCTGGTGGCTGCTTAAAGATCAAAAAGCTTTCTGGAAGCTCCAGTGTGATAGCACAAGAGGAAACGGCCTCAAGTTGTGCCAGGGGAGATTTACGTTGGTTATTAGGAACAATTTCTTCCCCTCAAGGTTTGTCGAGGCCTGGCCCAGGCTGGAGTGGTTTCAAAGCCACGGAGATGTGGTGCTGAGGGACATGGTTTAGTGGTGGCCTGGCAGTGCTGGGTTAATGGTTGGGCTCAATGATCTTAAAGGTCTCTTCCAACCAAAACGAGTCTATAATTCTTCAATAGGTGGGATGTGTTGGGGGAGAAACACTGTACTGGGCAGGAAACCACTCCACTCAGTGCATGAGAGACCTCAGCAAATGTTTGAAGGACTACATAAGGTGTCACCCCTCTGCCCAATGCAGCTCTGCCTTCTGCTGGGAGAAACTGTCACCAGCGATGTCCCCATGGGCATCACCAGCTTCTGCTCGGTCCCTCCTTTCTTGTCTCCTCTTGTACTGAGGCTGCGGGCAGCCCCATCCCAGCTGCTGCCTCCAGCCAGACACTGCTTTCCTCTGCCCCCGGCTCTCTGCTGTCGCCTTCATGCATAAAACATCTCCCTGATGACTGAGATCCCATCTCCTGGTGGCCTTGTCAAGGGAGCTGCAGGGGGACATAAAAAGTCCCTTGTAAATCTCTGGCCTCTCATCTCTGGAAAATTCCCTGTGCCTCTGGGGAGCAGCTCTGCTGCTGGTCCTGCTCTTTCAGGGGGTGACATATGGCTGAGGCAGGACGGGAGCAGCCAGCGCTCAGCTTGCTGCCAGCCTTCAGCCACCACTGCTACCCTGTCCTCAGGGCAGGCTGGGGACCATGGTCACTTCTCCAGGTGTGTGGTCACTTCTCCTGTGGCTGGTCTCCTGTGTGGTAGAAACCCCAGAGGGTTGGTTGTCTTTGGTCCCTGTGCCCCTGCCAGGGTGGGTGCTCTGAGGAAAAAGGGAAACAAGATCCCTGTGTCAGTCCTGAAGAGACCTGCATGGCGATGGGGTGGCAGTGAATTTGAGGAGAAAGGGGAGAGCAGCTCCTGGAGGGCCCTGTGTGTGCTCTTGACCTGGCCTCTGTGCTGAGTTTTTTTCTCTTTGCTCCTTCCTTCAGTTACAGTGAGATTCAGCAGCTGCCTTTGAGGCGTTGTATGAACATACAGAGGTGAGGAATGCACCGGATCGGTGTAAATGGAGAGGAAAAAGGGCAGGAGTGCAGTGTTGGTTAGGATCACACAGCAGCTCTGTGGCAGAGGGAGGACTGTAACCCTGTACAGTTGGACACGTCACTGATTACCCTCGTCATCTGCCTATGCTCGACGAGGAGTCGCAGCCTCATTTGGAGGTGAGAAATTGCTCATGGGGCTGTCAGTGCTGTTTGCTGTCTCGATACCTAGATAAGTATCACTTGTGAGGCCACACCTCCGATCCTGGGGTCAGTTTTGGGCACCTCAGTACAAGGACACTGAGGGGCTGGAGCATGTCCAGAGAAGGGCAACAAAGCTGGGAAAGGGTCTAGAGCACAAGTCTGGTGAGGAGCAGCTGAGGGACCTGGAGGTGTTGAGACTGGAGAAAAGGAGGCTCGGGAGAGACCTTCTTGCTCTTGACAACTCCCTGGAAGGAGATTGTAGTGAGGTGGGAGTCAGTGTCTTCTCCCAAGCAACAAGCGACAGGACAAGAGGAAACAGCCTCAAGTTTTGCCAGGGGAAGTTTAGGTTGGACATGAGGAACAATTTCTTCTCTGAGGGGGTTGTGAAGGACTGGCCCAGGCTGCCCAGGACAACAGTGGACTCACCGTGCCTGGATGTGTTTCAAAGTTGTGTAGATGTGGTGCTGAGGCACATGGTTTAGCAGCGGACTTTTAGAGTAGGGTTACGGTTGGACTCGATGATCTTAAGATTTTTTCCAACCTAAATGATTCTATGATTCTAAGTAAATGATGTTACGCAGGCTTAAAAGAGGTTTTCATAGAGCTGGCTCTATTGTGAATGGATGGCAAATGTTTCTGGGTGGGGCTGTACCCTGTCTCATGGGGGTCACTCTGCACTGGTAGCTCTAGGGCAGGTAAGAAGCCTCCCTGCCACCCCCAGCTCATTGCTGTGGAGTTCAGATCATCCTGCGCAGGTCTGCCTGGCACCTTTGGAAGGGGCTTTGGCTCAGGAAGCTGAACTGTGCCCTGAAGCATGGATGGGCCCTTATGCCACGGTGCCCATTTGAGAGCAATACCCTGGGGTGGACAGCGGGCTCAGAAATTGTTCCACTGATGCCAGCAAGGCCAGCATGTGGTGAGCACCTCTGCCTGTCTGCCATGGCCAGGTTCCATGTGCTCGCACAGAGAGAAGAAATGGCAGCAGGTGATGAGTTTGAGGCAGAGGGGCAGAGGGGACAGGGGCTGGAGTTAGTGAGCAGCCCAGGATGTTGAAATGCTCTGTGATTGTTCTGATGGGGCTGTTGGTTTTGCGATCTTTGTTTAAGCTCTCCAGGCACGTGATGACCTTGGAAGTATGTGATAAATTTGCAGCTAAATTGCTCTATGTGATGGAGATGCTGAACTGGGAGCGGGTGAGCTGGATTCTCTCTAACTCTGGCAGGGAGGGACAGAAGCATTGCCAGGTCAGAGCTGGGATCCAGCCAGCCCAGTATTACTGATGATATTACTCTTTAGCGAAGAGCTGCTGGTATTAGTTCTTCCTGGTCACGAGCTTTGCTTGGCAGCTTCTCTGCTCAGTGGGGAGAGGAGACCTTGCAGGGGCAGCTCATCAAAAGACAGATATATGAAAAAAAAACCCGAAGCACCTCCTTTTTGAGAGCAGATCTGCAGGGTTGATGTTCTTGAGACCTCAGAAGGGATCAGCACTTAGAGCTGTCTCCAGGGAGAACTCCTATATGTTAATTTGAGTTTACTCTAAAACCTATATCAGCTTCTCACAGTGGAAGCTGGAGGAGCAGAGGAGTAATTGCAAATCACCTTCTCTGGGTCCCAAGGTCATCTCTGTGCCTGCTGTTTTAAATACATGCATATATTTAATAATTTTTATACTCATTAATTGACTGCTTGTGCTGGGGAAGGCAGCTGGTAATGAAACGGCAACAGAAGCTGAAATTCTGGGAGTGTTGTCAACGTCCCCTGAAGGCATCAGGAGCCTTTCCAATGGCAGAGTTTGGGGCCGAGCTGTGGGGACCAGCAGTCATGCTATCCTCCAGCACTGATCCTGGCCCTGCTCCAACTCCTTTCCAAAGCTACAGAAACTGCTCAGTCTCAAGTTCAGCCCATACTGGGGTTCCTCCTGATGTATCACTACCCACCTTGCCTCCCCTACTTGGCTTCACTCTGCTCTCTCCCTGGCTGATGGGGAGAGTGCATTTCCTCTGCCGTCAGCTGCAGCTTTGCCTTAACACTGTTGCAGTTCAGGAGAAAATAGAAAAATCCTGTGTTTTTCTCTAGCTTTTTATGTAGCTCAATCATTCAGTTGGTGATTGCAGAGCAGCTTGAGATCTTTCAACCTCAAGGAAGAGCAAAGCCATGTCACCTAGAGTCCTAAGCCAGATAGTCCTTCCACCTCCACAGACATTAACTCCCTCCTCTCCTTGGCTTGTCTTGCAGGTGCTGAAAGGCTGCAAGAAGCTGAACCTGTCTGTCCATTCGGTGGGTCGCATCCCAGGAGGCTATGTCACCAACCACATCTACACTTGGGTGGACCCGCAGGGCCGGAGCGTGTCCCCACCGATGGGCCTGCCACACCACCAGAACAGCTCCCTGCGCAAGGACAGTGAGAAGAGGAGCCACCTCCAGCTCCTGCAAGAGGGAGATGAGAAAAAGGTGAGGGACATCAGCCACAGCCCTGGGGACATCTATGTGGTCACCTCTTACCGTGTAGGTGCCAACCTTCTTAGTTCCCCTTATGCTTTCCATTCGTGTGATTCTGGCCCCTGTTGGGATAGCCTGTCTCTCCTTTAGGATACAGTGGATCCTGCTTTTCTTCTGTGGTCTGTAGCTTTCCTTCCATCTCCCCTGAGGAGTCTGTAGGACAGGATGGATTGGCTTTGATCTTGTTTGACATAAGCAGAACCTGAGCTGGAGACAAGGCATTGTCCAGATGCAGATGTGTCTGGCAGTGAGGGTCCTGCCAGGAGCAGCAGTCAAACCAGAAGTTGCTATTAAGGCTTTTCCGGACCAGGTTGTTGTTTTGGCCTCAGGCTTGCTGCTGACATGGTCACCAAGAGACTGGTGTGGATGGTGTGGTTGTGGAGTTGGAGGCTAGATCTCAGAGTGCCTTACTGCCCTTCTTTCTGCTTGTCAGATCCTTCCTCAGGTTTTTCTGTGATGCTTTCTTGGGTCTCTTAGCAGTTTTGTATAAGTAAAAAAAACAACAAACCCAATTTTTCTCTTCCAAAAATGCTTTAGAGTAAACTGGATGATTCTCCTTTTCAATTTGAGGAAAGACAGGCTGAGCCAGGAAGGACCTGAGCAGTGCTGGTGTACAAATCCCTGGCAAGTGCAAAAGGAGCGGGGAGGGGAGTGGCTTTAGAACAGTACCCCGGGGAGCTGGTGGTGTTCGGCCAGTCTGGCCCCTCCAGCAGGACCTGGATCTTGGGCCTTTGATGGAAAGCAAAGCATATTCCCGTCGAATTCCCAGTCCTCTTCTCTGACTGTGAGCCTGCCCTCATTATAATAAGTGAAGCCAGTAGAAGATACGTTAAAGCTGCAATATCTGATCTTGGGGATTTAGTGTTTCTTCCCCCTCATGCTTCCTGTGCCCAAACAGGGACTTGCAGATGCAGAGGAGCAGCACTCAGATGCCCTTGCAGCGAGACGTGGGCTGGAGGGGCAGACTCTGCTGTGTCTCAGTGGTGATGGATAGGGACCTGTCTGTCCTGTACAGGCAGGACATGGTGTTACCTCACCCAGCTTTATTGGGATATCAAAGTACTGTCAGATGAGTGAGCAGGGCACTTGCTTCCTAAAGACACAGAGTGGCTCCGAGCCTTGACATAGTTCCCATCCTGTTATCCTGAGATCACTCTGGCTGTCCCCAGCCATTTGTTTCTATACCCAAAATGTCCCCAGCTCTGCCTGGAAAGGCTGTGGAGGGATCTGTATCCCATCTCAGCCAGAGAGGGGAAAAAAGCTAATAATGCAGGATGAGGCGGTTTGCTGATGAAATATTCATGTGGGCCGCAAGGGAGAAGGGCCTATTATTTTTACTTTAAGGAGAAAAGCAGCTGCTGCTGCTGGTGTCCCCCACCCGCTGCCACTCAGTGTCACCTTGGTACAGCACGCAGCGATGCTTGGAAGCTGTAGGCAGGAGGTTGTTTCTCTTCACATTGTTCCTTTATTCCTTGCTGTGTATCGAGGTGAAATGTTTAGAAGCCTGTAGCTGTACACACATCCCTGCCCAGGGCCTGAGCTTGCCTGGCCCCAGGCAGCCCCTGCCCAGCAGTCCCTGGGGAGATGTGACTGTAGGTGCCCTCACTGCATCTGGGCAGCTCGGCTGCTGTCAGAGCAGAGCACCCACCTCTGTGTGGCTCCTGGTCCTGAGCTCGTCAGGGCTGGCTCCTAAGGGGTGCACAGTAAAATGATCCAACTGAACTTTGCAAGTTAAGAGCTTTAATTACCATACCTTAATTTGCTTTGGAAGTGAAGGAAGCCAAGCAGAATGAAGACCACGCTAAACTCCAAAGAGCATCCATGGCTTGGCTGCCGTTGGACACACATCCAAGGTGTGGTACCACCTGCTATGGCACCGTTCTAGCTGAGCTGGGCTGCTGGACTGTAGCTGCCCTTGTTCTGAGCTGTGCTTCTCTAGTGCTCTTGTTGTGGTGTCTCTTTGCAGTAGTGCTGCACTTGCAGAGCACTTGGATGATTTGCCAGCCTTGGGTGGGACGCCCAGTCTTCATGGTGCTACTAGCTCATGGTTTGCTGGCTTCGGGACCTTTTGCCCGGGTGTGGTGCAGAGCCCTGCGCTCCACCTGGCTCTTTCAAAACCCGAGCTTGTTCTTCCATTCCTCAGTGCTGCTTCACACAGGCAGCTCTTTGACCTCTTGTAGTGGAGGATGGTGCTTTGACCCTGGAGCAGGGGCGTGAAGGCCCCTCTTTTAACCTTGGAAGAGTCAATTTTCAGTTGCAGAAAGTGTTTGAAGCTCACAGAAATGGCTGTGCAAAGATCTGATGCTGCAGGCAGTGCTGGCATCGTGAGAACAGGCAGCATCCAACCTCCTCCTGGCACTGCTCCTCCAAAGTGTGTCAACAGTGACATGCGTGTCCCATCCTGCCCCTCGGTGCCATGCTGGCTGCGTGCAGTGCCTCTGACAGAAGCTGTCACTGGTGTGTTGCTCCAGCCCTGGGGTCTTCTTGCAGCTCTTCTGCTGGCCCTTGGCTGCTTCTGCTACTCCAGACCTGACTTCTTGTGTCAGAGTCTGCTGTGCCTCCAGCTCTGCTGTGGTACAGCTCTCCGCGCTGCTTGGAGGTCTTCTCCTTGCCCTGTTAATAGGCCTCTGACCTTGCTGACCACAGCATGGTGTACCTTTCTCCCTGGCCTGCTGGCTCAGTGGCTCAGAAGAGCTTTCAGTGGTAGTTGTTGGTACTGGTGAGACCTGAGGCTGCTCAGAAGATCACCCAGACCCCTCTGCTCCTTGTGCTGCCTTGAGCCTAACTCCAAACCTAACTCCTCCTCACAGTTCTGTTCATTGGTGTCAGTGTGCTAGGCTTGCTGGTGCATCTTGTGAGAACCTCCACTCCTGAATTCCCATCTGTAACACCAGCAAAAGAAAATTACTGGATGCTACAATTTTTTTGTAGAATCATAGAATATTCTGGGTGGGAAGGGACCTTTAANGCTCATCACCCTCATGAAAATTTTCTTCCTTCTCTCTAGTCTAAATCTCACCTCTTAGTTCCAAACCACCACCCTTGTCCTGTCACAACAGGCCCTGCCTATCCCCATCTTTCTGACAGGTCCCCTTTAAGTCCTGAAAGGCCACCAGAAGGTCTCCCTGGAGCCTTCTCTTCTCCAGGCTGAACAAGCCCAACTCTCTCAGCCTGGCCTCCCAGCAGAGGGGTTCCAGCCCTCACGTCATTTCAGTGGCCTCCTTTGGCCCTGCTCCAGCAGCACCATGTCCTCCTTGTGCTGAGTTTTAAATGGCCAAGGCCACTCAGATGCTTCTGTATCGAGAGGTGCCTTGCTTTGCCAGCTGATGGTGAAAGCAAATCCCACCACGATCCCCCACCGTGGCTGGCAGTGAGCAGAGCGCGACCTGGCCAGTGGCTTTCAGAAGGGTTGTTTGGTGTGACTGTGTCACTTCTCTGAACACGCTTCGGGGCATGAATTAGCTGAGTGGTGTTGTCCTGACGTAGTGTGCATCATCGAGAGGGAAGAGCATGTCCCAGAAGATGGGAACAGCCTGCCTCTAGTTTTTCCTGGGTTTATTTGTAT
This sequence comes from Eurystomus gularis, assembly GCA_013400335.1. Lineage (NCBI taxonomy): Eukaryota > Metazoa > Chordata > Aves > Coraciiformes > Coraciidae > Eurystomus > Eurystomus gularis. Next base: position 20,958 of record VZZY01009283.1, read on the forward strand.
GTGCAGAGAGATACATATTGGAATAACGGTGGAAAGGCGGTTATTCTGTTCCCAAATACCACGCAAATAAATGCAACACATCCCTGGTTAATTCAGCCTTGTCAACCGGAATTGACAGGTACCCCTGAGGGCTATTTGATTTCTGGATGGTTTTACATTCCGAGGGGAGGGCTGTGGATTCACTGGTTATTTCCCCCGCCTCCTGTTTCCAATCAGTCAGAATGTCCTGGAATACATACGCACAAGCTTTCAGACAGGCACCGTTTGGAAAAGCGCAGCAGAGAGCAGCCCGGCTGCAGGAGGCTGAAGTGTCAGAAAGCAGCAAGTTTGTCAGGGCGTTGCTGCAGTTCAAGCCCGCAATGCTGCTGTGGGTAGAGGATGTCTCCGGCTTTTGCAAGGTTAAATTCAAGGTGGGTGGAGGCATTCCACCTTCATCAGGCAACAGAGAGATCCCTGTCTGGCTGCCTTTCCCTCCAGCACATCTGTTCTGTGTGCCTGAAAGGATGGGGTTTGCAGCGTACTTTAGCAAGTTTGCTTATCTGTAGGCAGAAGGATTCGTTATCAAAAGGCTTGAAATGGAAACCGCCGCTCCTGGCCTTGGTGCGGTAGTGTAACCGATCTGTCTGGTGGAGGATGGATCTGGAGCATGGAGCTGTCCCTTCCTGGAGCAGGCACCCGGGCCGTGGGCTGAAGGTGTGGAGCAGATGGGCTGGGCTGGTGCGGACGTTGGGCTTTCAGCTGATAGTCTGACCTCCTTGGGTAGCTCTGCTGTGTGCAGAAAGCAGCCAGCTTTACTGGCCTAGGGCTGGCACATTCTTTGCCCTTGCCTGTCCAGTTTATTTTTGTATGGATGCTGTGATTCCTTTGCTGTCAGCTGCAGAAGCTGTTACGGGGATTTGGCGAGTTACTGGTGGACTGTCAGCTGTCCACTGACTTTGCTTTCACCATCCTGTTCCAGTCATAGGATCATAGAGTCGTTTTGGTTGAAAGAGACCTGGTGGAGCGGGTCCAGAGGAGGCCACAAAGATGATCCAAGGGCTGAAACCCATCTGCTGTGAGGACAGGCTGAGAGAGTTGAAGTAGCTAGTGATGATGGTCACCAATGAGTGTGAAATGAAGGACAAAGCTCTGGTGAAACTCTGGAGCTACCTGTCTCCAGAACAGATGCTGCAGCAGGTCACAGTCCCCCAGCACCATCGCAGCAGAGGATATAACCTGCTTGCTGGGAAAATGGGACCTACTTCCAGTGGTCAACTGATGCTTCAGGGCAGGTTGATTTTTTATCATCCATCTCAGCTTAAGTCCTCTGGATTTTTCACACCAGCAAGGACCATTCGTGCTGTGAATTGTCATTGATCTACTTCTGGGATCAACAGCTTATTTCATTAAAAGCACTTTGGAAACCATCAGCCAGCAAAACCTCATAAGTGCTGCTGAGCTGGGAGGAAGATGAACTGTGCAAAATGCTCTGCAAGTGTCGGGCTGCTAATTCTGCAAGAAATGCCATTTCACCAGCCAAACCACTGCTTTAATGTGCTTATTGCCAGGGGAGCTGCTGCCTCCTTTAAGCTTTTGGTGCAGTGGAAGAAAGAAAATATACGTAAAGAGAGTGCGAATGTCTCCTTGACTTCAGGCAGTTCTGTTTCCAAAAGTAGCTGTAATTATTACTAAAAAAAAAAGAAAAAAAAGTATCTGTGATAATATTGTGTGGCTTGAATGTTTGAAACACTAATGGTGACTACTTGAGCATGAAGGATAAGAGATGCAGGAGATACAGGGAAGGATTTCTTTTTATTAGATGGTAATGACATTTCAGTGTGAAGCGATACAGCTCCCCACGTCTTCCCCATGTCTTTCGCTGCTCGCTTACTCTGACCTTGCTGGGCTTTGCTTTGGTTTATAGCTAGAAGTGTATCCGGGCTCCTCGGGGGTATGTGGTTAGTTCCCAGTGGTGACTGGAGTACATGACATCAGCCACTGGTCCTCAGTTCCCTGGGAATTACAGGTGTCCTTCCACCTCGAAGCGCTGTCCCAGCAGCCTCACCCCAGAATGTCCCCTGGGTCAGAGCTCAGCTCACCTCACCCCGTGCAGCAGTGCCATCTCTTTGCTATTTCAGGCACTTTAAGCAGAAAACCCACCCAAAAGTGGTAGTTGTGCTGCAGGAGTCCAGCACTGCCCAGTGGGGAGGTGGCCTGGAGCTGGGCAGCACTGCTGGGCTGAGACTTGGGATCGGGCTCAGAGGACTTGGTTTAGAAGTCTCTGCCCTGCACTGCTGCTGGTGTTACCTGCTCTGAGGGGCACCTCTCAGCCCTGGGAGATGCTCAGTGTCCAAGCAAACACCTCCTGCAAGAACTTGCTTGCAAACCAGCGCCCCACACATGCCTGTTTTGAGGCCAGAGGCAGCCCTGTAGCTGTGCTGGCATTAAGCAGGTGGGGAGGTGGCTGCCAGAGCCTCCGTGACACCAAAGTCCCCGGCATGGCCTGCCCTGGCAGCGGGCTTGATGTTGTGGCAGCTCTGATGGATCCAGTACCCCTGGCAGCTGAGATTCTGCTGCTCCCACTGCATTCCTGTAAGCTGTGCTCGCACGTTTGCAGGGTGTCTAGACACGAGCCAGTGGGGTTTCCTTGGGAAGCAGGAGGATGAGCCCTGCCAGCCTCCTTAAGCGGAGTTTTTGTTGTACGGCAGCAGTAATGGCATAGAAATAGTGGTTGGCATGGGTGAAACCTTCTCAGGCGCTCAGGTAGCTGTGTGCTGCGTCGTGCTGATGCAGAGTAATTCTTGTCGGAAAGTGCTTTTTCTAATGGTAAAATTCAATCTGTCAACAGGTAATTTCATAAGCTCGGAGAAAAGAAATCCCATGCAAGAATCGACTCGGAGCAAATGCCTTACTGATGATGGCATTTTTTCCCTTCATTTCCCGCTACAGGAAGTGGCAGATGTTTCAGCATTGAAATTGAAATTACAATTATGACCTTGATCTTCCAAATGCTTCTGTGTTGTACACCCAGGAGTAGCCTGGGGCTGGACACAGGCTCAGAGGAGGAGGTGGGGACTGTGCAGCCACTTGAGCCTGGGGATGCCTGGTCCTTCTCAGCGAGGTGTGGGGGGGTTACCTTGCCTGGATGTCCTCAGCTTCCCCCCACAGCAGCTGCCCTCCTGCACAGCCCTGCTTGCTGCCTCTGGTTTAGGGTGGTGTTAGGATAACCATGCGTTTAGCAGCTTGGAGTGATTCCAGCCCTCCCTGATCTTAGCCCCTGAGGGTTGTTAGAGCTTCTCCCTCTGAGCTTCAGCCTGGCAGCAGAACAGGGGGAGGGTTGAGGCAGGAAGAAACAAAGTGGAAACGTAACTAAAATGCCCTCTTTTGGGACAAGCCTTGCACAGAATTGTTAATCATATTTGTATGAATCTTGGGTGGGAGAAAGCCTGAGCAGAAGGGCTTGATGCAGGAAACTGTGTGTTAGGGGTCTGTTCCCAGTGGGGCTCAGGATCAGTGATTTCCACTGTGGCAGGATGAAGTCACAGTGGTGAGAACCGCTGGAAACAACATCCTGGTCACAGCAGACATGCTTAGTTCCCTCCTTGGCCAGCCAAGCTTGGCTTGTGCTTTGCTGTCATCCGCAATCTCTTTCCCACCCATAGCCGTGTCTGGAGCAGGGGTGAGGAGCCCTGGGCAGGGTGGCAGTGGGTGCAGACGGTGCAGTGCTTGGGGCCACCAACATGATGGTGCCAGCCCCACCTCAAGCCATCTCTGCCGTGTGCCCCGTCACTGTAGCTAGCCTCTCAGAGGAAGGAGGCCCTGGGAAGTAGCATGCAAAATAGTCTTCCCTCTTATCCCTGAGCTCCTGACAGCTTTCTCTCCTCTCCTCCTTCCTGCATCGCTCCCCAGCCTGATCAAACCAAGCCCCTCCTGTCCCTGAGCACTCACTCTGTTTCTCAGCTATTCCTGAAATCTGCAGTTTATCAATAAGCCAAGTGCTCTGAGAGCAGTTATTTCCCTGGCCCCTGCTGCAGCTCTGCTTTTCCCAGCATCCCGAGTTTCTATTGCAATGTCCACAGGGTTCTTTCAGAGGGGCGTAGTTATTAGTTGTTGAAGAAATACAATTAAGCCCTCAACAACCCAACTTTCAGGCCTTGCCAACAGCAACATGTTTTTAAGTAGCGCTCAAGTTTTTACATGCAAGTTGAGTTTGCAGGAAGGTCTTTCAGACCTTTTTTCCTTGCAGCTACATTCATTGCGTTCTGCTTCTTGAAGACTGAGTTTGCCTTTACCTGAGCATAAACAAACCAGCTCGCACAGGAGCACGTCAGGTCTATAGGAGAGGGAGTATCTCTTACTCGATCTGATGATATCATGGTGGGGAGAGCAGCTTCTCAGCTTACCAGCCCGTTGGGATAGTGTTGAAGGGAAATGTAAATGTCTTGATACGGAGCTACCCTTCCTGTTGTAACTCCAGTGAGGTGCTGGCATGTGGAATTGGTGTTTAGGGACTCGTAGAGAGGGATTGTGGCCATTACTGGGCGATTCTGACTCTGATCTGTGACTGTGTGCTTCTGCTACTCATATTTTTCCCAAAGTTGGGGAGTTTTTGAAAGATCTGTCCATGGTGTGGTGAAAAAGTTGCAGTAGAAGGGGAACTCTGAATGTTGTTAGACAAATGGGGAGAGAACGCAAGGACTTTAGAAAAGTTTAATTGTTTTCTGGTTTTAATAAAACCTGGTGAAATGTTCTATGAAGTAATAATTCTATGTCCAGAGCAATGTTTTCATGTAGAGAGGAAGTGAAACTGCCCTTGATTTTGATAGACACATGCTCTGTCGGGTGGTGACAATGCCCAGCGCTCCTCTCCAGCCCAAAGCATGAAGGTCTTTTTATGGTTCCTTTTAATCCTTCAATCCTAGAATCATTTCCAGCACTTAAAAAGCAGGGGAGGGACTAACCCAGGGAACATCAGCCCTAGACAAGGACTGATACAGGTAGTAGATGTCTTGCAGGCCTCGCTCTCTGGCATTCCATGGTCCAGGAGTTCGGAGTGCGGGCAGGTTGGCAGCCTGGGATCATCACCCCAGCTTGAGCTCACGCATCCAGAAACACACACAGCTGATGGGGCGTTCATGCAGTTCCCAGCCAGCTGTGATACCGGTAGAGGAAAGTAGGAGCTCTTTTGGCATCTGTTTCTTAAAAGTGCTAAATTTTGCGGTGTATTGTCCTTAGGTAGGTTTGTGTCCTGCTGCTGATTTCTGTCCTGCTGCTGCGCCACCACCAAGATTGAAAATGGATTTTTAATACCAGCCTCTCCATGGCTGGGCTGAATTCCCTGCATGATGCTGTGTCCCATAGAAAGGCAGGTTGATTAGTGACTTGAAGCTGGAAATGACTTTTCCATCCAGGTAAATGTGTGAGCTTTTTATTTTGATTGCGATGAAGAGTTTTAAATAGAAGAGCCATTCACAAACACTCTGTTTCTGGTTGTTTCTATCAGCGTGAAACACATTTTGGCTTTTCTCATTTGTTTTTATTCCTGCTGTCTGCTTTTCTGAAGAATTGACTTAAAGCTTGGGACAAAAGCAAAAAAAAAAACCCAACCCTGGAGTTATTAATTTAGAAAATATTGTGCAGTGGGTGAACAAAGGCCATTTTAAATGGAGAGTCCTCAAGGGAGCTCAGCACAGGCTTGCTCATAGAATCATAGAATGGTTTGGGTTGGAAGGCACCTCAAAGATCATCTAGTTCCAGCCCCTCTGCCATGGCAGAGACACCTCCCACTACACCAGGTCGCTCAGAGCCTCAACCTGGCCTTGAACAGATCCATTGTTGGGGCATTTACAGCCTCTCTGAGCAACCTGTTCCAGTGTCTCACTACCCTCAGAGTGAAGAACTTCTTCCTAATCTAAATCTCCCCTCTTCCAGTTTGAAGCCATTACCCCTCATCCTGTCACTACAAGCCCTCGTAAAAAGTCCCTCCCCAGCTTTCTTGTAGGCCCCCATATTCACTCTGAATTCTCACCTGAACTTTCATATATGGTCAGGCCCTAGGAGCAGGAGATGCTGGGAGCTGGCAGATGGGAAGCTGGCTGATAGCTGTGGTGTAGCCTCCAAAACCCCAGCCCTGCAGCCAGCGTGTGGTGGGGAAAGCAGCCATCCAGGTGCTCTGTGGGAGCCTAGCCTGTCAGCGGAAAATACTCAACATCTGGAGCAGTATGTGCTGGCTGTTCTGGGCAGGATAGATGGAATAGCTCTCCTAGCGTTGTTAATTAGAGGTACTAAGGCATGTGGCTGTGCAGAGGAGCCCGAGCGCCTGCTGTGCCCTGGGCAGGTGGGGTGTCCTGCGAAGCTGCCATCTGCACAGACCCGTGACTGCTGGGCTGGTGGAGGTCTGTGAGGACCAGCCTGGGCTGGTCCCCGCTGCTGCAGCCCATGTCTCTGTGGTGCTCTTCTTGCTTGTTTTCTGTACCCTCTCCAGGGGAGAGTGCCTGGAGTGGTCCCTTGCAGTCGCTGCTGTGTAAAAGAAGAGCAGAGAAATGGAATGGTGGTGGCGGCAGTGGGGACATGGCTGTTGTCAGGAGCATGGAGCTGACACCGCTTTCGTGCAGTGCTCAGACACCGCATAACGACTGTTCCCATTCCTCTGCAGGTGAACCTGGTCCTGAACGAAGGGAAGTCCCTGGGCCTCATGATCCGAGGAGGGGCAGAGTATTCCCTGGGTATCTACATCACCGGTGTAGATAAAGGCTCCGAGGCAGAGAGCACTGGCTTAAAGGTAAGAGTGACCCTGGAGCAGGCTGGGGTGGGAGGCAGAGCTTCTCACGCTGTGGCTGCAGGGCTGGGTCGATGTGTAACTGCTGCTCTTCCCACCCTCTGCCTTGGCCAAGCAGGACTCTCAAGGGAAAGGTGAGCGTTGCGTTTCTGAAGACAGCTTCTCAGGGCAGGTTCTTTGGATACTAAGCCTGGAGGGAGGGAGGTGGTTGTACAGAGAGAAATGTGAGCCATCCGACTTCTGCAGTAGTTTGTACTTGTGCTCTGCCGCAGCACCCCCACACCTGATTCTTCCCCTTGGAGATGTTTTTGACGTAGATATCTAAGAGTGCAGCCTGGATGTGGCAGTGAAGAAAGTCACTGTCACCTCCCTGAGCTGGCAGGGAGGACTTTTCTATTAAAGAACCTGGTCCTGTGCCCTCTTCCTGCATCTCACATCAAAACCCATTATGTTTGGAGCTAGTGTTTTGCACAAGGTGCTCTCAGCCTGCCCGCAGGGAATGTGTTTAGCTACCAGGATGTGAGAGGAGGCCAAGGCCAGGCTCGCTGCGGTTGAAGCTGGTGTCTGCTGCTTTCCTCCTGCAGCATTCACAAGGATCATGTTTAACAAGCAGAAACAGCAGGACCAGCCTCGGGGATAGAGCAGAGCTGATCTGTCGGCAACCTAACTTGGTGTGACCTCCAGCTACACCAGGCTCCCTCCACTGTCAAACAGGTTCCGAAAGGATACTCTGTGGTTGGGCTGGGCCCTTCTGAGGCTGCACTGGTCCAAAGTTTGCTATAGGTTTGCTGTGTATCTCCTGTAAAACGAGATCCTACGTCTCTTTCATCCCACTATGTACACACATCACCTTCAACCTCCTCCAGCCTTCCTGCTGTACCAGGTCTCGAAACAGGATGGGACATCCTGGGACCTCAGCTGTTCCTAGAAGGGGCATTTGGTGTTAAAATTTTATATGCTCCAGGGCATTCACTAGGAAAGTAAGTTGAAAAGGAGCCACTGGGCTTCAGGTGTGTCTCCGTGCTGCTCATGAGTGGGGCACAACTGAAACTCAAACTCCTCGGGCTATAGCACTTTGCTCATCACTCAGGGTTCCTTTTCTAGTGTGTTTTTTCTCTCTAAATGACCCAACTCCCTGCAATCACATCGCACCCTTTTTGCTTACTCCAGTGCAATCCCGTGGGCTCTGAGGGACAATTATTTTCTTGCTCCTTGTGTCAGTCAAGGCACAAAAGCCCTGGGCCCATCTAGCCAGGCACTGAGGTCAAGAGGGTTCACTTCATAGACGCAGGAGGCCGAGGAAGACGTTTGCAGGGGTAATTTGACCACTTCTGAACTTAATCATCTGCTGCAGGCTACTGCTTCTCACTGCTGACTTTTTGACATGGAATGAGAGTGCCAAACTTGGAGGTTTGGATCAATCAGAGCCTCTCTCTCGGCCCTTAGCAGTGGAATGAGGTTTTGGACCCTGCTGTATGAGAGGGTCACTTTGGCACTAGGGATGAGGAGCTGCAGGAGCATCCTTGGGAGATGGCTGAGTGTTTCTCGGAGCAGCACGGTGTGAAAGCTGCTGCTGGAAACTCCCTGCAGACCATCCTTCTCTCACAGAGCGCACATTACTCCTCTGGCTGGCCACCTCGCAGCCCCTCTGCCCGCATACCCGTCTGCCAGGGACATCAGCACATGGTGGTCGATTCCCCATCCCCAGAAACATTTCAGATCAGGTTGGATGGAGCTCTGAGCAACCTGCTCTAGTTGCAGATGTCCCTGCTCAGTGCAGGGGGTTTGGACTACATGAGCTTTAAAGGTCCCTTCCCACCCACTCCATTATTCTGTACTTGTTCATTAGCACCAGGTTGTGGTGAGAGGCAGCAGGGACAGCGCTCTGGGACACGAGGGTTTCAAGACAGAGATGATCAGAGGCACAGGACAATCTGTTTCTGCCTAATAGAGCTGGAAGGAGAGGGACTGGCTGGAGCTGCCCTGGGCATCACACGGGTTGCTGAGTCAGAGGACCCGCCGTCTGGAGCAAGCCTGCTTGCCCCCAGCTCCTGCTGAGCCCGCGCCGGTGTCTGACTCCATCTCATACACACCAGAAGCCTGAAAGATTAAAGGCAGAAGAAGAAAAAGAAGCTGCATTGTTTTCCCAAGGTTCCCTCTGTTTGTTTCAAGTTTTGTGCTTCCAAACTGCTCCAAATCCCTCTCTTCGCTGCTGTCCTTGGTTCAGTCCCCCTGCGGCGAGCTCATCCCCGCTGATGGCACGCTGCAAACTTGCACACGCAGGGAAAGTCACAGCAGCATGACACTCGGCTTCATTCCTCCACCTCTCATTTCCTACCTGCCAGGAAGGCAAGAAGAGAACCACAGGCTGCAGTCAAAGCAGACGGAGCGGTGTGTGCTACACCCCCAGTCCCCGCTGAGCCAGGTCCCCACGCTGTGGCAATTGTTTGCACCCCAGAGCCGCTGGTTATTGATTCTTCATCCCTCTCTCCGTGCCGTTCTGTGTTCTAGGAACTGATTTGTGCGTGCCAGCAGGCCGATGCTTTTCTGTATGTCAGCTTTTATGTGATTTCAGATACGCACAGACACTTCCCGCCCTGATTTGTGTATGCTGCAGGCTGTAAATTTCAAACTGCTTGGAGGTTTGGAGATAAAGAAAGGCCTTTTACGTTCCACTGTTAGACACAGTTGGGTGTAGACTGCATCCACAGGCTGCTCTAGGTGCTGGTGGAAGGCATGTGCTACCACGAAGAGGGAAAAACTGATGGTAAATGTGGTTTCCAGATAATTTGTTGCTCTCTAAAATAGAAAAATTGTGAGTTTGTTCAATGTGGGCTCAACCCAACCTTGCTGGGTCCATGGGAGGGTTCCTGGGAAGGTTCCTGTCGCCTTCCCAGGCAGTGAATACTTCTGTTCACTGAATTTGTTACCAGAATTGTTGGAGTTGACTCTGCCAGGCTCTTCATTTTAGGGAAAACCTTCTTGCATCTATGGCACCAAGTCAGATATTTTGAATGTTTTAATAACACATTCTAAATTTGATGAAAGGATGAACAACGTGGTATTGAAAGCCAGTCAAACCCAAGGAAGTTTCTCTCAGGACCAAAAGCTCAGCTGGCTTTTGTCAGCTACGTGGTGCTGAGCACTGGGTCGCAGAGGAGCCTGAGCTCTGCTGATGGTAGTTTGGGTACTGCTGCTCTACTCGCTGTGGCGTCCTGGCCCCGGGCAGAGCAGTGCCAGCAGAGAACAGCCTGGGTCACTGTGGCCAGTCAATAATTAAATATTCATACTCCCAGCCTTGGCCTTCTTCATGTTTATTCATTCATGAAACTTCTGACAATGCGTTCTTTGGGCACATTTTAAAATAGGCTGCCTTGGTGTAAGTTCTCAGGCTGAAGAAGTGCAGGTTAGCAGAGGACTGCAGAGGAGTGAGGCCCGGTCTTGTTTGCTTTCATCTTCTGTCCTTCCTCCCTCCTTTGTGATGTTTGCAGTGATGCTGTGCAGGAGCTGAGCTTGTTCCGCTGCCTGTCGTGGCTCTGCTCAACCCAATTTCTTCCTCGTTCGTTTTTTCTGGTGGTATATTTTGTCATGATGTTTTTTTAAACCACTTTTTTTTTTTCCCCCCTTTCTCTCCTTGACCTTTACATCAGAAATAGCAGATTTCAGGTAGCTGTTGGAACAAACAACTCAATATTGAGTTCCCAGCACAAAGGCTGCGGTAAAAAGAGGCTATACGGTTCGTGTATGCACAAATACAGGAGGAGGAGAGAAAAAGAGAGACTGTAAATAGGGAGAGGTGACTGATTTTACATCATCAGTGGCAGTTGTGAAGATGCCTCTTGAAAACTGGCTTGTATTTTGAGGTCTTGCACGTAGGCAAAGGTACAGAAAAAGAGAAGATAAAAAAAGAGCCTCGTGGCTGCCTCCGAGTCTGGGGAATGAGCTACGCAATGAAAGATGCAATGAGGAGGTGCGTGGTTGTGGTATGCAAGATGTACCCTTTCCTCTGGAGGCAGAGGAGAGAGGTCCTTCAAATGACGTCACCTTCATGGGCACAGACGTTGGTTACTTAAATTGTCACCAACCTGCAGCAGGGCCAAAACCACTGCCTGCCCCGGGAGACAACCTTCTCTCCTTATGTGCTCCCACTTCCAGCCTGGATCTGCTTTGTTCCTTGTGTTGGTATTGCAAGGTCTTTAGGGAAAAGAACATATTTCCAGGCAGCACTTGGCACCCGCCGTCCCCTTGCCTTGCTCTCAGCTCTGTCTCTCAACAGGCTGTGTTGGCCTCGTTGAACATGGATCATCTGCCCCGACCTGTTTCTCTCCTGGGGAAGCTAAAATACCTCCTTATTTTTCTGTGAGTCTTAATTTGGTCATTTCCAAATCGATCTGTACTTTTTCCTGCCCATACTTTTAATTTCTTAAGGTCTGCTTTTGGTAATTATTTGTGCTAGAGAGAGACTCCTCCTACATCATGGGATCCGCGAGTGTGATTTAACCTCTTCTCTAGCATATTGGTGGCATTAAATAAGAGTCGTGCTACTGCCAAACCATTTGGCATCCTATTAGCCCCGTTACTCCCAGCTCAATTTGGTGCCATTTACTATTAACTCCTGTTTAAAATCTCTCACCTGTTTTTCTGTGTGGCTGAATTTCTCCCGGAGCCAATTTTGATTATTTTTAAGAGACTTTAGCTGCTCAGAGCCCTTGTCCTAAGCCCATTAAGTTTCTCTTCACTGCATCTCTTTCCCGTATTACTCTGTCTCCAGAAGGAGAAGGCACCAAGCCCATCATCGAGGTGTGTTATTTCTGTACTGTGCTCCTTGACGGCGATCTGTCACCTTTTGCTCGTTTCCAGCCTCTGCATTTCAGGGTAGATTTTTCCCCAGGAAAGGAGCACAATCCCATTTTCAGAAGTGTTCAGGCACTCAGCAGCTCCTGTTGTGTCCACTCGCCGTTAGCTGAGCACAACTGAAAACCTGGCCCTGAAATATCCAGGGCAGTGATTCTTCTGTGTTGTATTATGACTTTTTTTTGTGTGTTCTTCTATTCTGTGCTGGTTTGGAGCTGTGCATGCAGCAAATAACTTGCCAGGGTCAACATTTGTTTTCAGAGATGGTTCTTTCTCATCTCTGCAGTCTTTTGTTACCTTCCCAGTTGTCCTTGACTTTAGGGAAAAAAAAATAATTATTATCTATGTTAATTAGCAAAAAATCCTTTCCAGCTCTAATGGGAGCCTATCATCAAGACAGGCTGATTTGCAGACATTTGGGCTGTCTGACGATTCCCTTATCTACCCTTCACCACCAATTGTTTTTGCAAGGTCTTTTTTTCCACTGTGCAAGGTGCTCAAACTTACCCAAATATTTTGCAGCTGGTTGTTCTCACCTGGTCTTAATATTCTGGCAGCACCAGGTAGAGGTGGTCTTGTGCTGGGCACTGTAGTAGCTAGAGTACGAGAGGCCAGAGAGTCATGGAGGACTCTCGTGAGCCACCAGTGTGCCCAGGTGGTGGTTATGAAGACATCAGAGGGCATTGGCTGACCCATAGGAGGACAAAATGCAGGGGCCCTGATAGTGGTGTTGGTAGAGACTGGGCTCTCCTGTGCCCTCGCTATCTACCAGCCCCTCTGTGTGTCACAGAGGAAGGAATTGTCCCCAGAAGAATAAGGCAGATCTGCTTGAGGTCACTGGATGGAGCTTGAACAAAGAACCGAGCTCTGCTGCGTCCAAGCTGTATCTGGACTTGATGATCTTAAAGGTCTTTTCCAACCTAAACAGTTCTGTGATTCTGTGGTGCTCTTGCTCTTGGTCCTTTTCTTCTATTGATGCCACTCAGAGCGTCCTTCCAGCCTGACTGAGCATCCTCTGTCCTTTCATCAAAGGGAAGGGTAAACAGGAGCCCTTCTCCGGCTTCTCATTATTGCCAGCATTATTTTGTGTAGCTCCATCAACCTCCCCACACATTATCTCCTCTCTAAATTTAACAAGCCTAATCTTTTCGATCTGTCCTTTCACAGACACCTTCGTCTGCCACTAATCATTTCTGTTTCCTTTCTCTAGGACTTTTCTCTCTGTGTCTCCTTGCTGGGCAGACAGAGGTGTAACCAAGGAATGCCCTCACAGCAAGGTCACACGTTCACTTGGACTCATTACACTAGTTCAAGCTATTCTTGATAGGTTTCTTACCGCAGTTTCCCATCATGTGTTTTTGTTGCAGGCTTCTTTGGTCATTCTCATAGCTGCACCCTGAGCACAGTGGTCCGTGAGTTGTTGGTTATAATGTTCTGCCTGTGTCCTCTCTGGTCATTCAGGAGTCATCAGTCACATCTTGGCTAGTGGCAAAGTCTTGCCTGGTTCTCCAAGGCACCTTTACCAGCCCCTTCTAACACCTCTAGACTGAACTAACCCAAATAGTTGAGTGTTGCTGGTAGGTCTTGGCTCCCTCCTGGGCTCATTCTCACACTGCTGCTGTAGGCATCTCTTAGGATTTTCTTCCCCATGCACTGGATTTGGGGGATTTCTTCTGCCCTCCCCTGGAGAGCCAGCTGGAGTGAGTGACCTGCTCCTGAAGCTCTGTGCTACTCTCAGGCCGTGCCACCTCTCTGCTGTCACTGTGGCCAGCCACCAGTCCAGGACAGTCCTGAGGCTTCCTGCCACCCCACAGCAGCTGCCTGATCCTGTAGCCACATGGGAAGTTGGATGAGAGCTGAACCAGCTGAAAGCCAACCCTGCAAGAAGCAACCTGAGATCCTCGGAGCCAAGTCAGTGCTTTGAGGCAAGCGAAGGGAGGGGTACAGGTGGGTGCGGGGGCGAGGAGCCAGAGTCTTCCTCTTGGAAGCAGTCTTGTGTTGGTCAGCTAATGCTCTGCCACTCTTCATGTGCTTGAGGGCAGTCCCCAGCGCTCTGCAGCCTCTCAGTGTGGATCACAGGTTCAAGGGTTTCTCCTGGGTCCTGGCTTGGTTTTGCAGTGGGGCCAGAGCACCCAGCACCTGGCATCGCTTGGGAGAGCAGGCTCAGGGCCCCTGTAAGCAGCACCTGGAATTTTCTTTAAGGCTTATTTCAAACCAAAACAAAATGTAATAATAATTAAACCGCCGCAGTCTCCCCCTGAGGGCTGCTGGGAGGAGCGTAATTCAAGGTAACGGTGTTTTTCTTTGCTCTGAGCCAGCTTTGCTCTCCAGCAGTCTGTCCGCAAGGTGCTCTGGGGCCACAGGCATATAAAAAACATGGCAGAAATGGGATGCTGAGACCACTGAGCTGCAGAGTGTGAGAGGGGCCCGTGGGGCTGGATGATGGCCTCTGCTTTGATGGTAGCTCCTAGCTAAAACCCTCTGTCTGAATGGTTGGTCGTGCTGCTGCTCTTGAGCCTCTGACTCAAGCTCCTGGTTGCAGAGGACTCTGGGGACTGGGGTTTGCATCTATTTCAGACAGCCCGAGGTGGGTTGGTGGCTCTTGGGGCAAGCACAGAACTAAGGTCCTGCTGTCACCTCTGACAGAGCCCTGCTGAGTGGTGTGTGCTTCTGCCGCCCAGGGACTCTCCACCAGCTTTCTCTTCTCCTTCTCTCTACTTGATTTCTTACAAAGATCACCTCTGGGGAGGTCTGAACAGTGTCTGTCACACACAGACCTCAAGACAGCCAGAGTTGTGGTCAGGGGCCTCTTCTGGCCCAAGCAGCAGGATTTCTCTCTCTTTTCTTCCCCGTTCTTGTGCTGTCTCTGCCGAGGGTGTCCTCATGGGGATGCCTGGAGAACCATAGAATCATTTTGGTTGGAAGAGACCTTTAAGATGATCAAGTCCAACCGTTAACCCAGCACTGCCAGGTCACCACTAAGCCATATCCCTCAGCACCACATCTCCATGGCTTTGAAACCCCTCCAGGGCTGGGGACACCACCACTGCCCTGGGCAGCCTGGCACAGCCCTTCACAACCCTTTTGGGGCAGAAGTTGTTCCTCATGTCCAACCTAAACCTTCCGTGGCACAACTTGAGGCCATTTCCTCTCATCCTATGGCTTGACCAAAGCCACAGTTGGGTTTTATCAGCCCTGTATCTGACACCATGACATGGTCACTGTGCCCTCAGTTTCCCATCAGCCTTTCACTTGATCCACTAGTGGAAAAGAAACATTGTCCCAGGAAGACAAAATGAGAGCAGTGGATGCCTTGACAGGAGTCCCGTTAGCCTTGAAGCTTCAATGGTTGTTGGATGGACCATCTGAAGTGACAGCCAAAGCAGCACAGGCTGGCAGAAGTGGAGTGGGAGTGTGTGAGTGGCTTGTACGAGTGTCAGTCCAACGGCCACAGCCCCCGGCCTTCTTCCATCTCACTGACGGTGCTGTGCCAGGAGAGCAGCTGACACAAGCTCCAGCCCTGTGCTCTCAGGAGCTTCAGCATAAAACATGGGTGATGTCCAAGTGCAGGGGCTATGCTTTCTGGATCAGCTGCTGCCTCCTCAGACCAGCAGCTGGCTTCTCCTTCCTGGCTGGAGCAGTTGACAGATCTCTTGTGCTTTCTGCTGAGCTGGGCTTTGCGGGTGAATGCTCCTGGTGAATTTTCACCCCAACAGAGTGCTGGGTAGCACTGAGAGAAACCTGGGAGATGGCAGGGTCACAGCCCACCACATAGACATGGAAGTGGTTAGTCGTGGCTCTTGCTGGAGTAAGAGTCTGGAGAACTAATTCCAGTCCTCTGAGACTTCCTTATCCCAGCGACAGAATGAGATGGACTGAACTGAAAGGAACATATTGACTCTCTGTGTTACTATCTTAGACTTAGAAATTCTTCCCCCTCCCTCTGTTCTTCTCCTCCAAAGTGGAGGTGAGCTATTTAAAGGGATGTCTCATTCTGCTTGCACTGCAGCGTACAGAAAATAAGACTGTGCTTTGACAGAGCTGAACAGAAGCTGGTGTTTAAGCAAAGATATAAAGAGCAGTTTCAAAAAAGTGGCTTATCAGGAACAGGGTGAAGTGTGATACGGGAGTGAGGAGTAGCGGCACTGAATGCCCTAGAAGCAAAGAGAAAAGAGGACCTGGGATGAAAGGGGAAATGCCAGATGAGTCTGTGTCTTGAACAAGGCCAGGCTGCCGGGAAGCTCCTGGTTACAGCAAAGGCCTTGGCCACAAAATGAAAGCTCTCAGGAGCAGTTAGGGGGGAAGTAGGAGGAGAGGAGAGCTGAAATCCAGCTGCTTGGATCCTACGGTTTACAGAGCACTGGAGGCTGTGGTGAGACACTCCAGTTGAACCCTCCCTGCTGCACACAGAGATCTGAGGTTTAGGGCTTCCGCAGATGGTTCCTGGCCTCCCAGATCAGCAGGGGTCTGGGGGTCTTGGTATTCTCTGGGAACTGTTTTAACGCAGTTGGTCTGCAGATCCAGTTAACAGAGGAAACTGGGCAGAACAGTCTGACTTGGGATCTTAAACAGGCCCCTCCAGGCTTAGCAGCCTGGTTCTTTACTAGCTGTCAGCTTGAGTGCTTGGTCTCCAGCCACCAGCACTTGGCCTCTCTCCCTCAATTTTTCTTGGTCCCTCCTGTTGCTGTGTCCCTAGTTTGGTGGTAGGTTAGACCGAGTAGCTCCTCCCAGGTGTGAGAGGAAGGCATATTCCTGATGGGAAAGCCCCCGGGGCCTGCCAGGCTCACCCTGTCCTGACTCCACAGGTGGGAGACCAGATCCTGGAGGTGAATGGCAGGAGCTTCCTCAGCATCCCCCACGACGAGGCGGTGAAGCTGCTCAAGTCTTCCCGCCACCTCATCATGACAGTGAAGGACATCGGGAGGCTGCCTCATGCCCGCACCACTGTGGATGAGACCAGGTGGATAGCAAGCTCCCAGATTGGAGAGACCTTCGTCAACTGCGCAGGGTACGTGCTTGGAACATCCCGGGCAGGCTCGCTGGGTAGGTCTGTCACCTTGGAGCTTGTCCATGGTCACACAGTCACCCAGGGTGGGTGTAGAGCCCCAGCACAGGACACGGTGCCAGCCTGATGCACCGCAATGTGCACGGGCAGCATGTCCATGGGAGCACCCCGGTGCTCGGGCCTGTGGGCCCCATATCCAGTGCTTAGGAGACAGCATCTCTGGCCTGGAAGGTGGAGCACATCTGGACAACATGCTGCTGCCCCTTCCCTGCTCTCAGGCCAGGAGCTTTTACCTTTGGACACAGAGAGGAGAGCACATGACAGGCTGCAGGTGATGAGTGATGGGCACATGGTGCTCGGTGCTGACTGATCTTCTCCCTCCTCGCAGGGCAGTGGGCGACCATGCAGCAGAGGCGACAGCCAGGGTAAGAGATACCAGTCTTCCTGATGCCTTGTGAAAAAAATCACTGTTACTGTCTCTTGTGTTCCATGGGAGGGAGAGCTTTGTGATCCTGATGATAAAAGGGGTGCTAGCTTTGCTAGAGCGGAGGTTCAGACTAGGTTTAAGGAAGAAATGTTTTATGTTGAGGGTGGTGAGACCCTGGCTCAGGTTGCCCAGAGAGGTCATTGATGCCCCATCTCTAGAACCATTGCAGGTGAGGTTGGCTGGGGCTCTGAGCAACCTGCTCTAGTTGCAGATGTCCCTGCTCTCTGCAGGGGGTTGGACTAGGTGAGCTTGAAAGGTCCCTTCCAACCCAACTCATTCTGTGATTCTATGATCTTTCCCACCCTGGAGTGGACTCGAGACTGCCCCCTCCAGCAGACCAGGTGGTGGCAGGGCTGCAGCAGGGACATACCCGGTGCTGTCACTGTAGCTCTCTGCCATCCTGTCTTCTCTGAACATCTCTTTGCAAAGTGCATTTCTTTTAAATGGAAATGAAGTGGGAAGGTTTCGCAGGTGGCTCTGGCTGATAACAGCTTTGTGCTGTTTGCTGGCAAAACATGCTCCCCAGCCTCAACTCCTTCAGTGTCTCCAGGATAGTCAGGGTCTTGTCTGGCTCCATATCTCTACACTGACTGTGCCAACACTGCCTGGGAGGGAAACAGCAAGGACCTCCTCTTAGAAATCCCTCTCAAGGAAAAAAGCCTTTCATCTACAAACAGACGCGTCTCTCCCTGGGACTCCTTTGGTTGCCAGTGGCTCTTTCTTCACCAGGGTTTGCTTCGAGCTTGCAGCGGGGGCAAATGAGTCCTTTACACAAGATGGGAAACATGCCTCTCTCTCATGGCCCCAGTTCCCCCAGCTATGCCAGGAAGGAACACAGCCTCCTATTAAATAAGTAGCTGGTCAAGGGACAGCGCCCATGCCTGCTGAGCAAAGCTGGGAAGCTGTTTGTTCAACTGGTGCTGCATGAACTTATGGCTCTGGGGTTACCCAGACAAATAGTGACACGAAGTGAGCAGCCGTGCCAGTAAATCCTTGGGGTTCCTGCCTCACGTTGTTCTCAGCATCCCTCTTCCAGTCCCGTGTTCCAGCTTCACCTCAGGTAGCTGGGTGAGAGCAGTGATCTGAAACACCAGCAGCTCAGGTTGGTGGGCAGAGCCCAGAGCAAGGGGCAGTTCTCGGTCCTGCTGCACAGCTCTCTCTCAGCAGAGACCGCTACCCTCCTTTTCAGCAGCTCAGTCCTTGGGACACCATGCCAAAGCCTATCTCCTGTCTTCTTCTGCAGCCTGTATTTTACCGGGGCCTGGCCGGCTCCCAGGTAACACTGAGCAGCATGGTGAACCAGACCCGAGTCATGCTGGAGGAACAGGCACGGCACCTGCTCAACGAACAGGAGCGGGCCACCATGGGCTACTACCTTGACGAGTATAAAGAAGGCAACATCTCTGTGGATGCTCTGGTCATGGCACTCTTCGAGCTACTCAACACACATGCTAAGGTGAGGGCCACGCCAAGGTCAAGGAGAGTTTCTTGTACCCAGTGAACTGAGCAGAGCCTCCAAGATTATCTGCTCAGGGCCAAGGGTTGAGGATATGAGAACAAAATCCAAATGTAGGGCATCATGGGGGATACATATGGGGGCTGGTGTGCAGTGGCTGAGGAGCTTCTGGTGAAGTTTAGGACCAAACCTCCTTGTGCGTTACCTTCTGTTACATCTCAGTACCACTGTTGAACGGTGTGGGAGGATGGGTCTTCACCTACCCAGAAATATGGTTGGCCTCCAACCTCTCTTTGGTTGTCTGTCTGTCTGCCTGCCCCAGTTCTCCCTGCTTTCAGAGGTGCGGGGTATGATCTCCCCACAAGACCTCGACCGCTTCGACAACCTGGTGCTGAAGAGAGAGATTGAGTCCATGAAAGCTCGACAGCCCTCGGGGCCCAGCATCGGCACCGACTCCTACTCCATGATGTCCTACAGCGACACAGTCTCTTCCTCCAGCAGCCACTTCACTGCCACAACCGTCAGCTCAGCCCGGGTGAGTCCCTCCTGGTGGTTTCTTTTGCTTTCAACACCTACTCTGGGCAGCCCTCCAACAACCTCACTTCTCTGGGATGCTATAAAGGCATCTTACCCCACAGGAAACCCCATTTGGTGCCCAGCAGATCCCCCAAAACTTTATGTGTTTTTACTTTGCAAGTTTGGGTGCAATAGTGTGATTTGTAGCATGATTTGCAATAAGGTGATGCCGTGACATGTGCTTGGTACATGTGCTTGGTATATCTCGGCCTGCTGGGGCTGGAACCTGTGTCCTCAGCGAGGGAGGACATCTGCCTCCCTTCCGGGACCTCCACTGTGCAGCGGGAGCTGCATCCACACAGAAATCTCAGCGGCTGGTTGCTGCCCTGCTCTGCCTGCCGCTATTCACCAGCTCTGGCTGTCGCTTTGAAATCCCCTCCCTAAAGACACTGGCTGCCTGCTTCTGATCCCTGCGGGCCCACGGCGGCCAGGCCACCTGCATCCTGCCCCTGCCCACTCTCCGGCATTAAGCGACAGCGCTCCCACGTTTCTCTGCCAGGCCTTCATTGCACACACCGTCTAATTAAGTTATCGTTAATCACCTCAGAGTGTGTGGGCACACGGCCCTGAAATTAATTTCCTAGCCATAAAATGCCTTTCATCGTAAATGCATTAGCAACCTTGGAAATTAAAACCTTCATGAAAAGACGGGATGACAGTGGGCTTTCCGCTCGTTTGACAGCGCGCAAACCAGCCTGCGGCCAGGGCGAGCAGGATTGTGCTGTGGAGGGCCCAGGCCCGTGGCCAGCAGTGGGGAGAGGAGGGGGTTTGGGGGCTCTGCCTGCCTGCGCAGTTCAGGCCACCCTCCCAAGAGACCTCCAGAGAGTTTCAGAGCAGCAGAGCTGTGGCTTTGTCCCGTTGACTTCATGAATACCCATAGGAAAGCCATCTACTCTGTTCAGGATGGATTATTACAGTGAGATCCTTTCTGGATCAGGATAAACAAAGTGAGATTTCTGCTGCTCTCCGAAGGCTGGCTGGGAAAATCTTTCCAAAGTATCAGAGGGTGAATATGGATCTGCCAGGACTCGCGTGCTGAGCGTGACACCCTGTTCTCATGCTGTCCCCGTGCTTGGGGCTGTACCACTTGCTGTGGGTGTGCCAAGCTCTCCCTCCTGCTCCATGACACCACGTGTCAAGTGTGGCTTCTTGGCCCGGTGTGTGAGCGATGGCCCAGCCCCACCTGGCATCCGGCCCAGAGGTCGGGGAGGGAGCCCTGGGGGCAGTTCCGGCATAGAGAAGAGAGTGGGCACCACTGTTTCAAGAGTTTCCTTCAAATGGTGTGTCCCTCGGTCACACTGCCAGTCCTCCTCAGGAGCATGACACTTCTTTCCATGGCTCTGAGGACATAGATCTCAGAGCTCTGCCTTGGGTGGTGGGAACACTAACACTTTGACGTGGTTGTCACCACTGCCTGCTAGAACTGCCAGGCACAGAGTGCTGGCTTGTGCTGCTTAGCCGGCAGGAGAGAAGAGATGCAGAGCTCCCAGCCTGGTTCCTCTGCCCTGAGCCCCTGCTGCCAGTGCCCTCCCCAGCACCTCTCGCTGGAGGGGCTCATCTCAGCCATCCCATTCAGCGCTGGTTGCGGATCCTGGCGGGTCTGGGGGGAGGAGGGATGCGTTGTACTGGGATTTGCTTGTCTCGCTCATTTGTTCTGCATCCTCCCTGACGTTATGTTTTCGCTTTTATGCTTGTTTTAATCTGCTTTTCCCCTCGCATGTCCCCAGGAGCGGCTCTTGTGGCTAATAGACCTGATGGAGGTAGGGGCTGTCAGCGAGACGGGGAGCTCGAGTGCTGCGGTTGCCATAGTAGACGGGTTGAGAGTGCATGCGAGTGTGCGTCGGGCGGGAGGTGGGTACAGGCTGTCCAGGGGCCAGCATGCGGCTCAGCCACGTGAACAGCCGCCTCGGTTCACCCACCTCTGCCTTCTCTTCCTGTGGCTCTGCGGAGCCGTTCCAGAGTCCTTTTCACTAGCACGGCTGTGGGCTGTCGGTCCTGTGCTGCAGACAAGACTCGGGCTTGAGCCCAGCCTAGTCCTGCTGGCACTAAAGCCCTGAGTGGCACTGGCAGCTCAGGGCTGGGCTTTTGGGAGGACCAGCAGCATTGATGCCTGATGGACCCCGGGCTGCACATCCTGCCTTGTTGCCTGCTCTACCCACTGCTGTATGGGCACCCTGGCTAAATATCGGTGGGATGGTCCTGCATCCTCAGGGGTGGGGGAGGATTGTTCTTACAAGCCTTCGGTCTGCAAAAATCTGTGCTCCAGTGCAGGAGGGGTTGGTGTGCTCACGTTGTGCCTGTTCAGCCTTGGAGAAATCCTCACGCAGATTTTAGAGAGACTGGACATAGATGTGGGGAGAGCCTCAGAAATCCCTCTGTCATAATCCCTCTGTCGTGCATTTTGGAGGGCCACAGAAATGATCTGAGGGCTGGAACCTCTGTGCTGGGAGGCCAGGCTGAGAGAGTTGGGCTTGTTCAGCCTGGAGAAGAGAAGGCTCCGGGGAGACCTTCTGGTGGCCTTTCGATACTTAAAAGGGCCTGTCAGAAAGATGAGGACAGACGTCTTAGCAGGGCCTGTTGTGGCAGGACAGGGGGTGATGGTTTTAGACTAAAAGAGAGAGATTTAGACTAAAGAGCAGGGAGAAAATTTTTCCACTGAGGTTGGTGAGCCCCTGGCGCAGGTTGCCCAGAGAGGTGGTCGCTGCCCCATCCCTGGCACCATTGCAGGTGAGGTTGGCTGGAGCTCTGAGCAACTTGCTCTAGTTGCAGATGTCCCTGCTCAGTGCAGGGGCGTTGGACTGGGTGAGCTTTCAAGGCCACTTCCAACCCAAACCATTCTGTGACTCTGTCACAGAGCTCTTGGTTGGGAGGAGGCTGAGAAGAGCTGCAGGGTTGTGCCCAGCAGCACAGCTCCATGCTGGGTGTTCCCTCCTCTGAGAGGAAATCATGGGGGTCAGTGAGCTGAGCACATGCAGCAAGCGGTCGAGCTGAAAACTGCTAGTACTGCTTTAGGGGAGAGGACCTCTGGCAGCCCAAAAGCCACATCCCTCAGGGAATGGCACTTGTCCAGAAGGGGATAGCTGTAGTGCTCTCTGATGGAGCTTATCGCAGTCACCCTGAACCAAGGGACACAGATTTCTTTGGCTTCGTGACCAAAGGCAGCTACACGAGACCAGGCCCCCTGGCCTATCAGCTCTCCATGGGTCAGTGGATTAATTTACGCCACAAATAACCAGTATGAGGCTGATCAGGACGTGCCATGCCAAAAGCGATTCCATTATGGGATGCTGGAAGGATACTGGGAGATGAGACAAAGGCGTGTTTGACAGTGCCACCCACAGATGTTGTGTGTCTGCCTATTGAGTGTCACCATCACCTCTGGTAAATCTGGGATCTCAAAATGAGTCCTGCAGAGGTTAGTCATGGACTGTGATAATCCGATGCAGATTCTCTGATCAGAGCAGTATGAATTTCTAATCTCTTACAAGTATGGTAGTAGCATTTCCTTTGTCCCTGCCTCCTGTCCCAGCCCTCATTGTTAGGATTAAGGAGTTGAAGTCCCTGTTGATTTTGTTTTTCTTCTCCACTGCCTCCTAGCAAAGACATTGCTATCCAATGGTGCCTTCTCCTCCCAGAGCCTGATTCCACAGGTGCTGACTTGCTCCCAGCTCCCTGGAGCTGCAGGATTGGGCCCTGTTGAGTTGCTAGCCCCCATCTGTCTTTGATCTTCGTTTCACAAGTATAAGTAAGGAAGGGATGTCACTGAGCTGTTCCTCTGTCTGGAAAGTGAATCTCAAGCACAAGACCCCACAGCCTCTTTGGCCGCTGGCAGAAGATCTCTGTGTCCCCAGAGGGAGAGCAGAGAAACAAGGGACGTCTTCCTCACTTATGTCGCCCATTACAGAGCTGCTCCAGCTCCTGGCTGTCCTCTGAGTCCCTCCAGGACAGGCACAGACATCCCGTGTGGAGCGTATCCCATCTGGGGCGATGAGGATGGAGGCAGAGGGAAGCCATTGCGTGGGTGTCATCGCATCACCCTCAGAGCACCCAGAGTCAGTGAGGTCAGGCTGGGGCAGAGCCAGGGGCTCTGGGGCCCCTCCAGCCTTTGGATGTGTTCTGGGGTGGGAGAGAAGAGGAAAGCTGGGCTTGTTCTCAGACTCGTGCAGTTGTTCAAAATTTAAACCCTGCAGGAGTCTAGCTGAGTAGCTCTGTAAAGCTCTTGTTAGCAGTAACTGGAAAATAAGGGACTCATTTGGAACTCTGAGGTTAATTAAAAGGTTGAGTTGTATTCCCCGGGGAGGTGGCAGCTTCTCCACCACTTAATCTGCGAGCGGAAGCCGGCTGCCTGTCTGAAAGATGCTCCCCAGCTCCATCGCTCCTGCAAGATAGGAAGGACAAAAGTTTTCCAGCGGCACCGTGCAGAGGGGCTGGAAAGGCTTCTCCTGGCCTCCAGCTTCTCTAAGGACCTAGAAAATAGATGGGGTAAAGCAGCAGAGTCGGCAGGAGGGAGCAGCCTCCTCGATAAATACTCATTTTTCAGAGCAGCAGCACGTGGCTTCGACGGGTCTTTCAAGGGAAATCCAAGAAAGCACGGTCTTAAAATAGCCAATTCCTGAAAGCAAATGTGCTCGGTGTAAAAGCCATTACATTTTATAGCCCAGAGCAATTTCTGTTTAATTGCTTTTGCCCCCAAAGTACTAAGCTTGGGGAAAGGCAAATCTCCTGCTTGCACACTTCAGCAGAAAAGAACCGCCCTGAAGAAGATGAGCAGCAGAGTTAGTGTCCCTGGCTGTGCGAGGGGAGCAGAGCTGGGGCAGCAGCGTTTGGGCTGTCTGCCTGGGCTGGCAGGGGGGGCATGGGTTGCAGCAGGCTCTGCCCACCCGCCCTTTGCCAGGAGGATTCATGTCTCAGTGCAGTCTGATCCCAGCGATGGGGCTGGGATGTGGCACATGATGTGCTCTGGGATGGGCTTGATGTCATGGTGATGGGCACAGAGTTCAGTGGCAGGACTGGGGGAGGTGGCACTGGCAGAGTTTAGGGGGGCATCGGGCAGAGTCTTCTCTTTTTAGTAGCGATGTAGCTGTGACTATTTGACAGCAGGCTGCTGCTGGTTGTATTGCAGGGGTCTGGTTCTCATGCCTTTGCCAAGAAGCTCAGTGGACTCTCGGAGGCAGATTGAGGCCAGAGAGGAAAGAGTTAGAGACAGAGCTGAGATCCTCCCAGACCCAGCCAGGCTGGTGCTGAAATGCCACCACCTCCACCGTGGCTCCTTTCCTTGTGCACGCAGCCACTTGGCTGGATTAAAGGCTCTGGGCAGCATCTGGAGGTGGGCTGGTGCAGCGGGAGGGAGAGACTCAGGCAGCTTTCTGCAGAACAGCTTTTTTGTTAGAGCAAATGAGGGCAGAAGGAGGGAGCTGCGCCGGGCACGCTGGTGCCATTTGGAGCAGTTTCCCCAGCGCTGCCTTCTGTCCGGCTGAGCATCTCTGCTCCTCGGCATCTCGCAGGGATGTGACGGCACTCGAGTTTTTACACTCCTTGGCACTTCAGTTAGATCCGAACACCTCTTGCTAACGTGTGTGCAGCCCAGAGAAGTTCATGCTCATTTTCATCAGTATGAAGGCAGGCCGCTGTTGAGATAGCCCTTCCTGCTTCTTCTTCCAGCCTCAGACATCTGGTATCACCCCTTCCTAACCCAAGAAGGTCTAGGGGATATTTCTCTTTCAAAAGTCATCTGCCTTTATGTTGGATTAGTTGATGATGAAATCAACCCTCATCAGAGGAAGGAGTGGTTTCCAAGCTAATACTTTCCCTGTCACTCTCTGAACAAGCCATTTCTTTTAGTTTTCATTCTCCAGGGTTCCTTCTGAAGCCACTGAGATAAAAGCACTTTCCATCAATGTTTTTGCTGCTTCTCTAATGCTCTTAATTGTCTCCCGCATCTATTTTGGGACACTAACATCTCACAGGCACAGCAGCAGCCTCCAGCAGATGGGGGAGATGCAGATGCACCAGCATTTCAGCTAATCAGTTGTTTACCCTGCAATAAATAACACGCAGTTAAACACAAACTGTACCCTGCCCGTTCCAGCACAAACATCCCCGTGAACATGACAGAATCGAAGTACACCCTTTCTGAGCTACAGCAGCACCTCTCCAGAGTGGGAGTTCCTGTGGTGCTGAGTTTGGGTTTGCTCTTACAGGACCATGCAGGGCATCCAGGTGGAGCTGGGGCTGTGCCCACCGGCAGAGCATCGCCCAGGAGAGGGCCTGGGGCAAAGCTAGCAGCAGAGCCACGGCTCTGGGCTAGGCTTGGGACCAGCTGGGCTCAGCTCCATCTAGGGCCTAGGGCAGAGCTCTCACCCAGCCCTCACTGCATGCCCCAGTTCTGCCATCCCCTCTGTGCCTTAGCCAGGGCGCCTGTGTGCTCTGCTGGACTGTATCCATGTCTTCTCCTTGGGTCCATCCTGACTGACAGCTGCCCCTTGTGCAGGTAGACTGACAGATTCCCAAAGCCCTTCTTGATTTCCAAGGCTGTGATGTGTTCAGAGCTATGTTGTGCCATTTTCTAATGACATTTTGACTCATAAAGGGGAGGCAGTCGCAGTGACTTCTGTTTGCATCTAAGACTGACTGCTCTGGTTTGCAAGGGAGGGAAGAAAGATGGGGACAATCTTCAGCAGGGCCTGTTGTGACAGGACAAGGGATGATGGTTTTAAACTAAAAGAGGGAGATTTAGACTAGAGAGAAGGGAGAAAATTTTTCTACTGAGGCTGGTGAGCCCCTGGCCCAGGTTGCCCAGAGAGGTGGTTGCTGCCCCATCCCTGGAACCATTGCAGGTGAGGTTGGCCGGGGCTCTGAGCAACCTGCTCTAGTTGCAGATGTTCCTGCTCTGCAGAGGAGGTTGGACTAGATGAGCTTTCAAGGTCCCTTCCCACACAAACCATTCCATGATTCTATGAAATTTTAAACTTCTTCATTGCCCTTCTCCTAGGAAAGATCCATGTATTGAACCTGCAGCCCTCAGAACTGGTTCCTCCCCTCTCTACAAATTAAAACAGGA
Organism: Eurystomus gularis; assembly: GCA_013400335.1. Classification (NCBI taxonomy): domain Eukaryota; kingdom Metazoa; phylum Chordata; class Aves; order Coraciiformes; family Coraciidae; genus Eurystomus; species Eurystomus gularis. The sequence continues at coordinate 47,153 of VZZY01009283.1, forward strand.
GGAGCTGAGATTTGAGCACACTTCTTCAGAGTCAGTTTCCCAACCAAGTTGCTTTGCTCATACCTGTGAGTCTCTAGGGAACCTCTTAGGAAACCAAAACCTTTGGGTGAAAGACTGGCTTTGTGTGGGGGGTTTGGGCTGTGCCCTGCATCACTCTGCATGCTCCCTGTCATGATGGTACCATGGTGGTTGCTTCTTGCTGCTGTGACCTGTTTTTCTCTTATTTCTTTGCTCTATCAGAACACATCAGAATTGGAGGGAGGTGGAGACAGCCACCAAAGCAGCATCAACACCCTGCCGGACATCTCCCTGGTAAGACGCTGCACCATGGTGCTGCTGCACCTTGGGTGGGAGCTAGAGGCAAGCTGATGATACCGAGTTTCACCTCAGCTTCTGTAGCTCTTGGCTACATCAGCTGCCCATGGATGTCACTGCAGTCACTGAAGTGAATTAGTCAGACCAGTTAGGAAGGAGGATTCTGGCTGTCTGGGTAGGAGTGGCATCTGTGTGAGGAGCAAAAGTTGGGTAGTTTGTCCTCTAATCGTCCTCATTTGTGAGTCAGTAAGGTCAGAAAGGCATTTTAATGAAATTCAATGCTGTGAGAGGGCAGCTGCAGGTGACTGTGAGCCTGGGGAAGTTCTTGCAGCTGAACGTGGTGTCCTAAAGGTTTCTGTTCTTGGTCTGGCAGGATGATCTCTCCTCCTTCCCAGATGAACCACCCAACTTCAAGCCTCCACCTCCTCCTTCTGCTCCTCAGATGCTGGACCCCTCTGCTGCCCAGCATAGGAACCCAGTGAAAGACAAGCCCAAGCGCCCTTCCTCCGAGTCCTCTCAATCAGGCCTCTTCTTCGTGGCCCCCCGAAACCCCACACCCCCTCCTAACCATCCCGAGAAGGACACAGTCAGCATGACCTCCACTGCTACCACATCCACCGAGGAGTCTGCCCCAAGCGCTATCTATGCTACCATTTCCCCAGCCCTGCACAGCTCCAGGAGGCAAATGGATGCCCAGCTCTCCTTGGTCAGCCAACACCCCATCGGTCCCTTCCCCAGGGTCCAGTCCCCAACGAGGCTGAAGAGCCCACCCCCCGACGGCCCTGCAGCTGGTGGGCTTCAGAGTTCCCCTTCCCCATCCCCTCCTCCTCCCCCACCCCACCCAGCCCCCCCTCCACCAGACAAGGGCAGCCCACAGGCCACGGCCAACCAGCATTTCATCATGGTGGAGGTACACCAACCCAACAGTGAGCCTGACGTCAATGAAGTGAGGCCCTTGCCCCAGGCTAGAGGTGAGTGTCACATCATCAGCTGTGTGGTGAAGAAAACCCTCTCTGAGGTGGTCCTCAAGAGAGAATGGGGGAACAGACAGATCTCAAGGGCAGGAACTTGGGAGCTGGGAGACCTGCACAAGGCTGTAGGTCCTTGCCTTAGTGCAGGGCTTGGTTGCAGGTCCTCCCCTTCTCAGCAGGGATGCAGGCTGGCGGCACACACCAGTGAGGAGTTGCAGAGAAAATGTTGCCATTTTTGTTCAAGCTCCAGCTCAACAGTGCGCTAAAAGCCACCAAGCCTGGATTGGTGCAGCCATCGTGGGGCAGGGATGGAGTCCCCATCCCTGGAGCTTTTAAAAGCCATGGAGATGTGGTGCTGAGGGACGTGGTTTAGTGGTGGGTTAACAGTTGGACTTGATGATCATAAAGGTCTCTTGCAACCCAAACGCTTCCATGATTCTCATGTGCTGCTGTTCGGTAGCTGTGTGTTGGTTTGCTTTATTTCAAAGATGAATTTTCAACTGCAGAAAACAGCTTGACAGCATCATGGCCAAAAGAAGTGAAAATCCTGGAAACATATAAAGACCTTCTGAGGCTGATAAAGTGTTAGCAGCAGCAGTGGTGTTAATCTTGGAGACAAAGCCCTCAGCCCTGGCTTTTGGCAGCGCTGGAGAACTTGTGGAGCCAGGGCAGCCGGCTCCCCATCAGCATCCCACTGGCTCCTCAAAGCCTCCCAGGGTTTCCAGTTTCCAGCAGCTCGGGTTGACCTTTGCTTAAAGACCAAGCTCCGCGAGGCAGTCGATTGAAGCTTCTGTCTTGCGTGGGCTTCGCTGTGTTAATGAAATCTGCTTCCAGTGGAGTTTTAAAAGGGGAAAAAGAAGCAATTCTTGGATTTTTCCGTTAACTCCCGATTTTGGAAAAAGAAAAAAAAACTTGATAGTGGCCACACTGAGCTTGGGGGTCAGATCTATCCTGAGCATATCCCAGGAAAAGAGTGGCAGTGTGGGAGGAGCCTGCTGGGCTCCACCGGTCCCTGGGCACATGGCTCTGGTCCAGGGGCAGTGGAAGGGTGGTCCTGGAACGCCGAGGGTGCCCAGGAGGGTGGTGAGACCCGCTGGGGTGGGGGCACCCCCAGCATCCCCCGTCAGTGCCGGGGTCCGCTCCGTGGGACCCGATGCGAGGGGCTTTGTCGCCCTCCCGTGGCACCGTCCCCCCCTGCAGCCAGCCCGTTCTGCTGGGGTGATGGGGGGGCTCTGACTGAACCGAGGCCGGGTCCTGCCCGAGGGGTGCCAGCAGTGTGACCCCAACTCCTCCAAGCCCCCATTACCCAGACCTTCAGCCGGTGCTGTCGTACCGTTGTTCCTGACGCTTGTTTCCAGAGGCAGAGTCTCCAGCTGCACTGAGTCTTCATCCTCAAAGGGGAGAGAGCTCCTGCCTGGAGGCTCTTCTTTGCTCAGGTCTGTCCCTATCTCCTCCAGACCTTTGAGCACGGCTCAGACTGGACTCCGACAGCATACCTGAGCTCATCACCCTCTCCCATCATCCCAGTTCAGGATCTGGGTTGAATCCTGGACCTGGGTTTTGGGCCACTTCTTCCTTAATGGTCACCGTGCACAGCTCAGGAGGGGTCTGCTTGGGAACCCCACTCTGAAGTCCAGGTCTAAATCCCAGGGAACCTGCCCAGCCCTGGGAGCGGGTGGGATGAAGAGGAGAGATTTAGACTGGAAGGAAGGAAGAAAATTCTGATACTGAAGGTGGTGAGCCCCTTGGCCCAAGTTGCCCAGAGAGGTGGTGGCTGCCCCATCCCTGGAACCATTGCAGGTGAGGTTGGCCGGGGCTCTGAGCAACCTGCTCTAGTTGCAGATGTCCCTGCTCCCTGCAGGGGGTTGGACTGGATGAGCTCTAAAGGTCCCTTCCAACCCAAACGATCATATGATTCTATGTCCATCTGGTCCGTGGCTCAGTGGGTGCTCGGCTGGCCGCAGAGCTACGCTGCCTGACCTCTAACAGCCCTCGTCTCTCCCCAGCCTCCACGCTCTCCCAGCTGTCGGACAGCGGGCAGACCCTCAGCGAGGACAGCGGGGTGGACATCGGGGAGGTCGAGATGAGTGGCAAGGACAAGAGCCGGCAGCCGGTCCCTGGGAAAAGCCGAAACCTCAAGGAGGCCACGAGGAGCGAGGGGGTGGCAGAAGGGGCCTCCAAGCCGGTGAGGCTGGGTGCCCGGGGGCCTCGGGGTGCTGCCGTTTGTGGGAGGTGGGCACCCAGGGCTGAGTTCCTGGCTCTGAGGGGACATCCGCAGGGCACAATGTCCCATGGGTGAAGTCACTTGTCGCCCGGAAGAGAAGGTGGCATCAGGTATCAGAAGTAAATCGGAGGATTTCTGATGGTGGCACAGTTGAGAGGTGTAGGCAGGTGGTCGGAGAGCTGCTCTTCTCCTCCCCAAGCCCTCCTAGGCCTGACCACAGCTGAGATCTTGGATGTCAGGAGTCAGAGCAACTTCAGGCAGCGTGTTTGTCCCTCTCCTGGGGGTGAACCTGCCATGGAGCCCCAGCAGGCAAACATTGCCCGGCCTCCCTCGGCAGCACTACCATCTCTCCCCACAGCCGGGGCTCCTGGAGCCCACATCATGTCTGATCCGAGTGTCCAAGAGCGCACCGACCTTGGGGATCGCCATCGAGGGTGGAGCAAACACACGGCAGCCGCTGCCCCGCATCGTCACCATCCAGGTAGGGCAGGAACAGGGTGAACTCGATGCACATCCCATCCCTCTGCTCCCTGGACAAGCTTGGGAAAGCCCCTCAGAAACAGCCCTTTCCCAAGTGAGGATTTTGGAGGTGTCCTGTCTCCCTCCTAGAGCACTGCATCTCCCCAGGATTGCACTCATGTCCCATGGATGATCCCATACCATAATCACATCCTAGGAGCCACAGATTTGCCGCAGACATTTCCAAAGAGGTCTGGACAGCCCTCCAAACTTGGCTGGTGTCTCCAAATGTCTGGAAATTCCCTTTTTTAGCTCAGATAGAGGATTGGAGAGGGGGAAATGGTGGATGATAGCTGGGGAACTGAGCCCTCGGGAGCTGTCTCCCCACTCCACTTCCTCTGGCTGTTTACCTGGGACAAAATTCAAGTGATTGAAGTGAAATGGTTGACAGCACCTTGGTTGGTCTTGGCCATCCCAGCTGGCATTGCTCTCCAGGCACAAAAAGAGAAGCCAAATTCATCCCCTCTTTCCAAAACTGGAAATACTTCATGTCCATCACGTTCACCCTGACCCGGCGTTCGCCGGGTCAGGGTGAACGTGATGGACATGAAGTATTTCCCACCTTCCTCAAACCACCCCAGAACATCCCTGGGTTGGGATCATGAGCTTGAACACCTCTCTCCTCTCAGCGTGGGGGCTCAGCGCACAACTGTGGGAAGCTGAAGGTGGGCCACGTCATTCTGGAGGTGAACGGCACGGGACTCCGGGGTAAAGAGCATCGGGAAGCCGCCCGGATCATCGCTGAAGCCTTTAAGCTGAAGGAAAAGGACTACATAGATTTTTTGGTCACAGAATTCAACGTCGCCCTTTAGAAACCCAAACAAGGGGGTTTGACGGGGTGGGGGAAGCGTGGCTTGGGATGGGGAGCAACCAAACGGGGATGAAAAGCAGCGCCAAGGTGTGAAAGCAACATCCCACCCCGCAGAGCCCTTGCCCGCTGCGCCAACCCCCCCGCAGATGCAGAAACCCCCCCAGCTTGTCCCCAAATGTCCCTTCACCCACCGCAGACCAGCTGGGTAGGGCGGGCTGAGAACGGGCAGAAATCAGCGCGCGTCCTTCAAAGCCTCCATCCTTGTCCTCTCGGGGGTTTTGAGGAGGGAGGCTGGGGAGGGGAGGCCACCCTTTGGGACCATCCCTCTCGGATCAGGATGGCAGAAGTCTGGGTGTCCCCGCCGCCCTTCGAGTGCCACGTGTAGAGCAAGGTGGCCCCCGTGGCTCCAGGTCAGAGGGTTTTTCGGGTGCTCCTCAAGTCGGGTGACACGAGCCACGGGTCGGGGAGGGCGAGAGAGCCACCGGAGGCCTTGTACATTGCTGGCAAACGTCGTCGTATTTATATTTACAGAGCTTGTGCTTTTAATTTTTCAATAAATCTTCGCGAGGTTAGAAAACGGGACGGGTCTTGGCGGCGGGGAAGTCGAGGCTGGGGTGTGGGGGAGAGGAAGGAAAGGGGCAGAGAGGGTTGTGGGGCAGCTCAGGCCAAGCTGCCCCATCCTCATCTTCATCCCCATCCCCTGCCAGGGCCGTACGGCCCTGGCAGGGGATGGGGATGAAGATGAGGATGGGGATGAAGATGCGGACGCAGCAGCCGCCGGCCCCGCTGCAGCGCCGCCCCGCCCCGCCAGGGGGAGCCCGCGCTGCATAAATTATGCTAATAGCCTCCCTCTGATTGGCTGCCCCGCGAAACAGCGAATGGGCGTGGTTTATGCTAATAACCCCTCTCTCCAACGCGCGGATTGGCTGCATGCTAATAAGGAGGGGGGAGCGGTGGCTCCGCCCACCGCCGCTGGCGGGCTGAGCTATTGTCCGGCGGGGCCGGGCCCGGGAGGAACCGGAGCCGGAGCCGGGGCCGGGGCCGGGGCCGGGGTCGGGGCCGTTGCAGTACTTTCCTCCCCGAGCAGGGGGCTGTCGTCGCCCCCTCCCGTTCGCAGAGGGAAGGAGC
>VZZY01009283.1:62336-90459 GCA_013400335.1 Eurystomus gularis
AGATGATCTTTGAGGTGCCTTCCAACCCAAACCATTCTGTGATTCTATGATTTGATGATTCTATGATTCCCCAACCCCCTTTTGCTGTGCCCTGCAGAGCCCCACGCTGATGGAGGGTCCCCAGGGGACAGGGGGGGACAGTGAGGCCGGCCGGGGGGAGTTGCCCCAGCCCCTCTTGCAGAAGCAGCTCCGAGTGGAGGAGGATTTTGGTGACCTGCTGCAGCAGTGAGTGCCCAGGCAGCCAGGGCTGGGGGAATGTGGGGAGGGGAGAATCTCCCCAAAACCACCAGCTCCTGTCTGTGGATCCCCCCCAGGTACAAGCACTTCAAGTCCTTGCCAGAGTCACTGAGCCTGGAGCAGCTGAACCTGGCAGAGAGCGGGTCTCAAGAAGAGGTGGATGGACCTGCAGCCATGGATGGTGGGCCCAGCAAGGTCCCCTGCAGGACAAGGTCACTGGAGGAGGGGGCCGACCTTGAGACCTCCCCTTTGTAAGTGTTGTGGGAGGACAAGTGTTGATAGGACAAGAGGAAATGGCCTCAAGTTGTGCCAGGAGAGGTTGAGGTTGGACATTAGGAAAAATGTCTTCCCCAGAAGAGCTGTCAAGGGCTGGCCCAGGCTGTCCAGGGCAGTGGTGGAGTCCACATCCCTGGAGAGGTTTCAGAGACATGGAGATGTGGTGCTGAGGGACGTGGTTTGGTGGTGACCTGGCAGTGCTGGGTTAATGGTTGGACTCGATGATCTTAAAGGACTCTTCCAACCAAAATGATTCTATGATAAGTCCCCCAGGAAGGGCAGGTAGGAGGTTTTACACCACTGGCATTGACAGGCTTCAGAGTTAACAGCCTACATGGGAGAGCCAGCGGTACCAGGGTATTTACCCATGTTTGGGGTTGCTCTGCCCCATCACTCATGCTCCATCCTCTCCCCACAGTCACCCCCCGGAGAGGAGAGCCATGCTGCTGACCCCTGGAGAGACCCCATGGCGAGGGGGGCCACAGGGTCATCAGGGCCACAGGGCATCCCCTGCCACTGCTAAGGAGCCACTGGCTGCAGCCAAGCTCCTCCGGGAGCTCCCAGACCCACCACCGGTGTCCCAGTCCAACCACAGCAGTGGAGTGGGCAGTGCTGCTGCCCAGCACCGGCCCCGCAAGGTCAGTCGCCTGGAACCACAGATCCCCATCTGCCAGCACCCCCAGACCCTGCCGGGGGGTCCTGGGAGTGCTTGGCACCAATCCTGCTCTCCCCACTGCACCCGCAGGAGCAGCGCATTGTGTCACCGGAGACGGACAGCGGCTTCGTGGGCTCTGAGGCCAGCAGAGTGTCACCCCCCGTGCACACCCCCGAGCACCGGCCCCTCGGCACCGGGTACGGCCCCGGGTCCCTGCCCCTGGGGGGAGCTGGGGACATGGGATATCAGCCCTCTCTGGGGGGGATTTGGGATGTTGAAGGGGAGCAGTGATGGGAGAGAGGTGGTGAGGATGTGGGGAGCAGGGAGAAGGTGCTGGGGGGGCTTGGAGATGTGCAGCGGGTCTCATGGCCGGGAGATGAGCTGTGGGGGCTGCCCACGTGACCCATCCCATCCCCAGGACCCCCAGCTTGCTGGGACCCTCCATCTCGGTCCCCGCGACCCTCCGCCCTCTGCGGAAGAGAGAAGTGACCCCGCTTCCCTCTGAGACGGCACTGATGGGCATCTACCCCCTGGGTGGGCAGGGTGGCCCGGGGGGCTCCTGCCTGCCCCCCAGCACCCCCTGGCAGAGCAGGTCCCCCGTGCGCTGGCCGGAGAGCGTGGGCAGCGAGCTGGGACCCGACGGTGATGGCAGTGAGTAGGCAGCGTTTCGGGGAGGGTTGTGTCCCCTGGGGGGCCCTGGCTCTGTGGGTGGTGTTCCCCCAGCCCCCTCAGGGCTTTGGGGGGGGGATACCCCCACATCCCACATCACTGACCTCGGCTCACTGTGCTCCCTCCTCTCCAGCTCACACGGACTCGGAGGTGGAAGGCAGGAGTTGTGCCAGTGCTGGGGGACACCCCCCCGCCATGGCCAGGGGCCCAGGCAGCCCCCCACCGTCCCCTGAAACACCGTCCCCCACCCTGCTGTCCTCCAAGTCGCCGACCCTCAACCCAGCTCACTGTGACCTGCTGGGCTCCCGTCTGGAGCGTGAGTGAGTGTCTGTGTACCCCCCAAACCGGGCTGAACCCCCCTGGGTGACACAGGGACCCCCCAAAGGGCCCAGCATCTTCCTCAGGTTCCTTTTCTTGGAGAGCCAGGACCCAACTGGAGCTGAGGCCTCCAAACTCGTGACACATGTGGGCTGGCTGAGACTGGAGCCCAGCCCAGGCAAGCCCCAGGCTTGATTTTGAGGACCATCACAGCATGGTGTCAGTGGGGATGGGGACAGATATGGGGTCTGAGGAGGGGGTCAGGACTGCTCCTGCCCCTCCCAGCACACCAAGCAGGAGCCAGCGCTGGTGGGATGCTGGTGTCCCTCACTGTGGCATCTGTCCTGGGGCAGCCAGGCCATCCGGGCGCTGCAGGACGAGGTGTGGCGGCTGCGACGGAGGCTGGAGGAGAGCCTGCGCCCATCCCGCAGCTATCCCGAGGGAAAAGCCCCCCCACGAGTCTCCCCGGCCAGGAGGCAGCTGGCAGCCAGCGGACCTTCATCCCCCAAGGACGCAGCACCCACGGGGTAGGTGACAGCAGGGACCTGACTGGGGACATGGCGGTGTCCCACGGGTGTGGGGACAGCCCCAGGCTGTGTCCGGGTGGGTGGGTCAGGGGAGGCCTGCAGCGACACTGAGGGGACATGGGGAGGTGATGACAGCTCTGTCCCCTCCGCAGGGAGCCGAGCCCCCCGCGGCCGGGCAGGGTGGCCCCTGGAGTGGTCCCCACGAGGAGGAGGAGGTCGGCATCACTGCGGCGGGACAGGCCAGAGCTGGACAACAGTGAGTGGGACGCCGCCAGGATGGGGACGGTGGGGACATGGTGCTCCTTGCACCCCCCTTCCCCTTCCCAAATGGAGTGGGGTGCTGGGGGGCTGCGGGGCCACGGGCACCGGCCAGCCCCTGGTGGCCCCCCCAGCAACGCTCAGCCCCAATCCTGCAGATCCCACCGGATCCCACCCCGCTTCCATCTCCTCCACCACAGCCTCCGAGTCGGACCCTTCGCCTGCTGGGCCCCGGGGCACCCTCTCCCCAAGGATGAGCCCAGGGAGCCCCGCGGGCACGGTGGCATTTCGGGGACAGTACACCGGTGGGTGCCAGCGGGGCGGGGCTGGGGGCTGAGGGCAGCTGCCCCCACCCTGGGGTCCCCGGCCACACTCACGCTGGGTTTTGGCAGGGACACGGTACCAAGCAGGGATGCCACGAGGCGCCCCAGCATCCCGAGACAAGCCGGGCACCCCGGGGTGCCCCCGGTGCCACGGGAGCCGGACACCGACGGGTGAGTGGCCCTGGGAGCAGCCCCCTCCCCTTCTGCCCTTCCCTAACACCCGCTAATGAAGCTGCTAATGACTTTAATTCATTAATTCCCTAGCTGGCTCCCAGGCGGGCTATGCCAGGAGGCAGCCCCAGCACAGCACTCCGAGGAGAATGCGCTGCCCCACTTGCCGGGCACCCACAGGTCCCCCCCCGCCCAGGGACACAGCCATGCATGGTGGGTGACAGGGGGGTGGCACGTGCTTGGCACGGCTTGTCCCTGCGTGAGGGCTGGGATGGGGGGGACATGGAACAACCCTTGGAGCCCTGGCATGCTGCTTGGGGACAGAGGTGACAGCCAGGGGTGCCATCACCCGCTCCCTGCAGGGATGTGGGGTTTCCACCCAGCAGTGGCAGCCTAGTGTGGCACTGGGGGGGTCTCACTTGGGGCAGCCACTCGCTGCAACCCTTGGGGACATCTAACACCGCTGGGGACAGTGGAGATTAGAAAAAAATTCTTTACTGAGAGAGTGATTAAGCATTGGAAGAGGCTGCCCAGGGAAGCGGTGGAGTCACCATGCCTGGAGGTGTCCAAAAAACAAGTGTACGTGACACTGCGGGACATGGTCTAGTGGTCATGGTAGTGTTGGGTTGACGGTTGGACTTGATGATCTTAGAGGTCTTTTCCAACCTCAATGATTGTATGATTCTATGACATCTAACACGCCTGAGGACATCTAACCACCCTCCTCCCCATAGCAGATCCTGGCCCTGGTGGCACCTCTTCCCCAGGCTCCCGTGTTGATTCCCAAGCCAAGAAGCTGGAGCAGCCCGGGCTTTGGTACCTGGTGGCCAACCCTGGTGCCACCGCTGCCATCGGCTGCCTCGCACCCGTCCCCCTCGTGCCTTATGTGCCCTCCGTGCTGTAAGGATGCTCTGCGGGCGCGGTGGGGGGAGTTCAGTATCTCCCAGGGGATGAGGGTGAACCCACCCCCCCAGGGACCCGCTGGTTTGCCCGCGGAGCCCAGGCACTTTGGGTGGGAGCTGGCTGGGAGAGGGGACACACAGCCCCCAGCTCCTTTTGGGGGGGATCTGCATGGGGGTGAGCGTAGGGAGATGGGTGCTGGGGGTTGGAGGTGGGGGAGATGGAAGAGGGATGAAAACCAAGGCAGAGGGGGGGCACAGCCCATGGACCAAAACCAAGCCCGTGTCCCCTTCTTCTTCCCAGCTACTGCTCCCCAGTGGTACCTACCTCAGCCCCAGCCATGGCCGGGGTCCACCCCCAGCACCCCACGGGGCACCGGCGGGCAGAGCAGCCCCCCCGGCCGCATGCTGCTGGCCACCACCGCTGCCTGAGCCTGGACCTGGAGGAGCTGGAGGAGCTGAACCAGTCACTGAGCAGGGCGGTGGAGGCTGCCCAGAGCATGAGGTTCACCACCACCCGCATGAGCCGGGCACTGGCCACCGAGCTGAGCCGAGCGCAGGACCTGCGGGGCTCCTGCCTCTTCTGAGGGCCCCCCAGGCCCCACCAAACCCTCCCTGCCCTCGCAGAGTGGAGGAGGAGGAGGATAGGCTCCCCCATCAGCATCCGACTGGATGCTCCATGCCAGATCTGGGGGCACTGAGGCTGGAGGCATCTCCACAGGGTCCCTCACCAGCTCCCATCTCCATCCTCTTGGCCCTAGACCTCCTGCATCCCTTGTCCATCTGTCTGTCCATTTTCAGGACCACTCAAGCTGCATGAGGCAGGGCAAGACATGGGTAGAGGTGTCCTGAGACTGGCACCATCCTGTAGCACCCCAGGGTGCGAGCACAGCGCTGGCACCATCCTCTGGGACCAAGGTGGTGGCCCCGTGTCCCCCAAGGCAGCCCCCACCCCAAGCTGAGCACTTCAGGGGCTGCTCTGACTTTGTGTAGGTCCTACTGGAACACAAGTCAAGCCCCCCCCCTCTTGGCAGCTGCATTCTCCTCCGTGCTTGCATGGGCAGAAACACCCGCGATTCCCTGTTCCCTTTCCCAGCCTTTGGGCATCGTCCAGGGGCTCAGTGCTCGGGGTCAATCCATGACCCCCCCACCCCCCACCCCCTGCTCTGCCCTTGGACTTGAACCCAGCCCTGGCCTCCCTGGGAAAACTCCTCTTTTTGTGGTTTTATGTGAGTTTTTTCCTCCAAGATAGCTAGTAAGCAGTGAAATCACTCTTCTAGGGTTGAGTGATGACATAGAACGTCTGTGTGTATGTATGTATCTCTGTAGAGATATATATAGATATGTATTGATCTGTATCTATCTATATCTCTATATAGATACATATATATCTTCTGGTTTTAATTTCCAGCATCATCCTTAGGGCATTTGTGGGGGATTTTGGCCATCCTTGGATGTGGCTGCCCATGGCAGAAAAAAAAAAAAAAAGAGAGACTTTTGGATTTTCCTTGAGCTTGCCAGGGGCTCTGGGCTGGTAGAGGACAACCCACCCCATGAGACGGAGGTGGCAGGGGCAGGATGTGGCCCTGAGGGCTCTGCAGAGCCCCTGCACCTCCAGGCTGCTTCTGTGATGGGTCAGTGCCGGGGTCTGGAGCAATGGATGTGGTTGGAGAGGATACAGCACCTTGGAGGTGGGGGCTCTGCACCCCCAAACCCCTCCAGCACCCAAATGGAACCTGCACCCCGTGTCCCCAGGGTGGGTCTGGCCAAACTTCCCCCCACCCCAGCTCCATCCCCAAGCAGCTCGGCCTGCAGTGACCAGCTGTGTTTATGTGTAGGACCTACCTAAAGTGCCCGTGTCAAATTTATTTATTTTTGGATTTTTTTTTTATTGTACGAAGACCCACTTTGGGGTGACGAGGGGGACTCACTGACCCCCCCCAGTGCATTACTCAGGTCTAGAGTCTGCCAAAGCCACTGACCCCACACCCAGCCCAGGGTTGGGGGGGGGGCAGGGAGCGAGGGACTGGCAATGGGGTGCCCCCAACACTGCTTTGGGGGAGCAGGGTGGGCTGGGGGCGATTTCAAAGAGGGTTTCTGTGTCTCTGGTTGCATTGGCTCGTACCCGTGTCCCCGGTGGGCAGAGGAGCCAGGCTGTGGCCGTGCTGGAAGCTGTGACCCCCCCCACCAAGCACGTGGGGAGCGTGCAGGGAGCACGCGACTGGTTTTATCCCAAATGCAAGAGCCAGGAGCAAAGATGATGTGTTTTGGTTTTTTTTTTCCATATCTCCTATTTTGTAATGAGCAGCAGAGCCATTCGGATGGTATTTTGTACTAAGAATTGCCTATTTTTGAACTAAATAAATGCGGTTGGTTGGCTTGTGGGGTTTTCTTCCTTTTCAACACCGGTTCTCGGGTGACTTCTGGCATCACTACAGCAGGATCTCTCCCTGGGAGAAGAGAAGGCTCCGAGGAGGCCTCACTGGGGCCTTCCAGTATCTGGAGGGGACCTACAAGAAAGCTGGGGAGGGACTTTTTACAAGGGCTTGTAGTGATAGGATGAGGGGTAATGGCTTCAAACAGGAAGAGGGGAGATTTAGATTGGAAATGAGGAAGGACTTCTTCACTGGGAGGCTGGTGAGACATTGGCCCAGGTTGCCCAGGGGGGTTATGGATGCTCCATCCCTGGATGAGTTCACAACCAGGATGGGGCCTTGAGCGACCTGGTCTAGTGGGTTCCAACTATGGCAGGGGGTTGGAACTAGATGATCTTTGAGGACCCTTCCAACCCAAACCATTCTGTGGTTTGGGGTAGATGAGAAGATCCCTTGCCCGGCCCCCGAGCGAGCGGCACAGCCCCGGTTGCACTAGGGATGGAGATCGCTTTTATTGAGTCACTCGAGTGCTTTAGTACAGAACAGATATACAGAGATGATACATGTTTGTGCTTCAACACTTTCAAACATTTAGATTCCAGTAATTTCAAGGTAAACAAGTTCCAAGACAGACTAGATTATATTTCTTTTTTTTTAAAGTTTTCCTTTTTGATAAATTATTTTTTATATAAATAACTGTAACAGAAAAAAAAAATAATGTCCAACATACAAGATTCTGAAGCATTTGCATTGCTAAAACCGAGAAGGAACTCAAATGGGGTGGGGGGACCAAGGGGGAACCAACAAATATCAGTGCAATGATACAGCCTTTGCCCTAAAAATATATATTTAACTTTATGGGCAAGGAACAGATGGGGAGGGGAAGGGAAAGGAGGGGGTCTAACCACCAACGAGGCAAGAAAGAGAGATTTGGGGGAAGGAAAAGGGGGTCACAGCCTTCAGGGGGAGAGAACAAAACAACGGGACCCCAAAATATTGCAGTGCACCTAAGGGCAGGGGAGGGCGGGGGCAATCCTGGGGCGTAAAATTAAAAAAACAAACAAAACCAACTGAAACCAGAGGTTTGGTTAAATCACTATACACCAAGCTTGTAAGAACGTCACGAGACACAGTCATTAATATACACAGAGTCCGGAAAGGGGCCAGGAGGCAGGGGGGGGACCTCGGGGTGACGGCACGCTCAGAAACGCTTCACCACGGGACGACACGAGTGGAGCCGGGCGTGGGGATGCCGAGCTTCCGTGGGGGTGGAGAAGATATATATATAAAAATTTATTTTATATATATATCTGGATGTTTAGGAATACCCAGCGAAGGGGGTGGGGGCTGGGGGGCAGCAGGGCAGAGGAGCAGCCGTGCAGCGAACGCGCCCCCAGCTCCAGGTTTTGACCAGTTTGGTCCCTTTTCACGTGGGAAGCATCCCGGGTGCACCCCCCTCCCCGCCCTACACCCTGCGCCAGATGTTGGCGTGCACATCTGGCAGGAGCACCCACCCCCTCCAAATGCCAAGGGGCAGGAGACAGCAGTGGGGACCCCCCCCATCCCCAAGCTGTGAGCCTGCCTGAGCAGAGGCTGGAGGGATGGTGGGGTGTCCGTTTGCCCATCCATCCATCCACCCACACAGGACCCCAGCGAGGAGCAAAACTTTTGGAAAAAGGGGTTTTTTTTTTTTTCTTTTCTGTTATTTTTTGTCGCCGTCATTTGCTAGCAATGGGCAGATGGGTGAGCAGAGAGCTCCGGGGTGCTCTGAATACCTGCAGCTACAAATATAGAGATTCTTTTCAATTCTCCTCTTTTCAACACAATGCATCAGTTTTCTTAATATATAACTTTTTTTTGTTGGTTTTTTTTTTTTCCCCAGCTGTTGTCCCCTCCCTGGGGATCCAATGAGATGGGGAAGGCGGCGGGAGGGGCTGGGGGGGGGGGTTCAACACAAGAACAAGAGGAAGCCGGGCTGGGGGCAGGCTCGCACCCCGGCCGGGCGCCCGGCAGGGAATTCAGCATCGGGTCGGTGGCGGCGGTTCCTCTTAACTGCTGCTTTCTTCCTCTGTTTTATTGAGTTTCTTCAGCGTGTCCAGCAGTTTCTGTGGGGTGAGGATGTGCGTGGACCCTGCGGGGGCAAAGAAAAGGGTGGAGGGGGGGAAGTACATCAGTGATGGCTTCAGGACTCCCCCTGTGCCCCGCTGTGCCCGGTCCCACCCGGCGAGGACTCAGCCGGTGGAAATGCTTGCGAGAAGATGTACATCTATGGCGGGGGTTGAGGGGGTAAGGATAACGGGAACGGAGAAATGAAGGAGATGTATGGAGCTGGGTGGGATGAGGGGGCCGGGATGTGCAGCGGGATGGTGGCCAGTGGGGTCAGTCCTGGATGCTGGAGGCACTGGCCAAAATGCCACCAGGCAGGATGGGCACGGAGGGATGTTTTCAGGTCCCCAGGCTCTTCCTGTGGCTGCACGGAGCCTCCTTGGCTCAAAGGGATGGTTGGGAGGGAACGGGTGGGAAGGAAGGAGGAAAAGGGTTCTCGACCTCTGCTGCCCTTCGCTGCCTGGTTCCCGGCACGGTGCCAGCAGCAGCTCCCGCTCCCTGCCCGCCACGCTGCTGGCTCCGCAGGGACCGACACACGGCAGCAGTGGCTCGGGGGGATGCCGTGACGGGTCTCACCGGCAAAACCACCAGCAGCTAAACCCCGGTGTGAGGTCTGGGGGTCTGCAGCATCATGGGGCTCCTGCCCGTCCATGGGCACCAAGCGCCGCAAGAGCAAACCTCAGCTTTCCCCATCGACTCGGGATTTCAGCCCCTTGCACCCTGGAGCTGGGGGGGTCACGGCAGCGCCCAGCTTTCGCCGTGGGGCTCGAGAGGGGCCGGAGCCGGGACAAGCGCTGGGCACAGAACCCCCAGTCCTGCTCCAGCCACCCCAGGATGCTCCGTCCCCCTGCCCCGGGCAGGCAGGACCCCGACCCACCGCCCCCAGCCCCTCCGGCCCCAGGAACTCGATGGCATGAAGGAGCCGGCCAGGTCCGGCCGAGAGACATGGCAGAGAGATGATGGAAGCGGCGCTGGATGCTTTTCCACCTGGAAGGAGGAACTGCAAGCATTTTCTTATCGGAGAACCCAACGGAAATGAAACCCAAAATAATAATTAAAGAAAGGAGGAACGGAAGAATCAAAGAAAACCCTTCGGGGAGGAAGAGTTTCTTTTCATTAGTCAGCTGCCTTTACTTGGTTTCTTTGGCTCACTCCATTGCTGGAGCCTGATCCTCAAATGATACCCTAGTAGAGTCCCTGAAGTCGGGGTGCCTCAGGTCCATGAGAAATTTGGTGGGAGTGAGAATGTGAGTAGAACCTGCGGGAGAACAGAGCGGGGCTGACGGCTGCGCCAAGGAACCCCCCCCCATCCAACCCTACCCCCAAAACCCCTCATTTTTGGGGGCAAGGAAGGACGCGGTTGCTGCCCGGAGCATTGTAGGCACATGCAGGGGGAGATGGTCCCCGGAGAGATGCTGGATGAGATGGGCGAGAGGCGGGATGGGACTGGGTGGTGGTGGCACTGGTTGCCCACGGCTGGGGGCTGCAGGACATGATGGAGAAGGGGGGCTGCTGCTGAGATGTCAGCAAAGAGGCTCTACCAGGCAAGAATCCAGGGACTGGATGAGATGCTGAGAGGTTCCTGCCCTACAAGCTTGCTAAGATCTGAGCCGTGGCTCCTCTGGGAGCACAGACAGAGCACAGAGACTGAGCACACAATACAGGTCCTGTTCTATCTCCCATCGCAGGAGATGTGTTTTCCTCCTGCACGCCTCTATTTTTCTTTCTCCCTACAACGACCCCGAGGACGACCGCGGAACACAACACCAAGAGGAGCAACCAAGGCTGTGAACCCCCCCCCATTCCCTTTCCACCCAGCTCCGCTCGGACAGAACCAGCCAAGGAGAGGGAAAAACCAGGCTCAAAGCTGGCGATGGGGTGGAGGGATGGCTCCTGCCCCCCGGGGGAGCGGGGACAGAGAGGTGACAGCGAGCGACAGGAGAAGACCTTTCCGCAGAGTTCCAGCTCCCGCGGTCACCTGGGAATCGGCGGGATGGTGGAGGGAGCGTGGGATGAGCAGCCAGCGCGACGGGGCGCGGGGTCCGGCTCCCACTCACCTATTAGCACTTCCCACTTGCCGCTGGCTTGTGTCACCTCGTAGGCGCAGCGCATCTCGTTCATGCTGACGCCGCCCAGGATGAAGATGATGAGGCGGGGGCCGCTTCGGTACTCACCGGGGGCTTTGTTCTTGTGCCAGTGGCCATAGCGGGCACTAGAGAAGGGAAGAGGAGAGGGATGGAGGGTGGGAGGCAACAAAGGGTGCGTTGCGTTCACATCTCAACTGAACGGGAGGAGCAGCTGGGAAGTGCCCAGTGGAGGAGGACCTGGGGGTGTTGGTCAACAGCTGGCTGGAGATGAGCCAGTGTGTGCCCAGGTGGCCAAAAAGGCCACCAGCGTCCTGGCTTTTGGCAGCACTGGCGTGACCAGCAGGACCAGGGCAGGGATCAAGCCCTGGACTGGGCAATGGGGAGGCTGCATCTCAAATCCTGGGGTCAGTTTTGGGCCCAAGAAGGATTTTGAGGGGCTGGAGCATGTCCAGAGAAGGGCAATGAAGCTGGGGAAGGGTCTAGAGCACAAGTCTGGTGAGGAACACCTGAGGGACATGGGATTTGTCAGCCTGGAGAAAAGGAGGCTCAGGGGAGACCTTCTTGCTCTTGACAACTCCCTGGAAGGAGGTTGGAGCCAGGTCAGAGTTGGTCTCTTCTCTCAAGTGATAGGACAAATGGACAAGAGGAAACGGCCTCAAGTTGCACCAGGGGAAGTTGAGGTTGAACACAAGAAATGTCTTCCCCTCAAGGGTTGTGCAGGGCTGTCCCAGGCTGCCCAGGGCAGTGGTGGAGTGCCCATCCCTGGAGGGGTTTCCAAGCCATGGAGGTGTGGTGCTGCGGGACACGGTTTAATGGTGACCTGGCAATGCTGCGTTAACGGCTGGACTTGATCATTTTAATGATCTCTTCCAACCAAAACGATTCTCTGATTCCACAGAGGTGCCAGTGTACAGGGTGCGGGGGGACCCACCTGACGGCAGTGGTGCTGAAGGAGGCGGAGGAGCGGGTGGAGATGTACGGGTAGTGCTTGGTGTCCAGCTTGTCATCGATGGCGTCCTGTGGGCAGAGAGCCCCAGGCAGGGTCAGCGAGGAGCCAGGCACAGGCCCTGGCCCCAGAGCCCCTCTCTAGGGCTGTGCCCAGGAGGACAGGCCCCACTGGGTCAGGCTTCATTTGCATGCATTTGCATAGCTTTACTTTTTGGAAGCCTTTGGCTCTGTTCCTGTCATGGGGTGCGCCTGGGGAAGGAGGGTGGTGCTTGGCTGCTGTGGGGCAGCGCAGGGGGGGCACCATGGGGTACGGGGTGAGGGAGGGTCAGGGGGGAGCAAGGGAGGGTCCTCTCCTGGGGAGCTCAGGGGCATGAGCTGAGCTGGAGGCTTCACAGCCAGGGTCCAGCCCTGGGGTAAGGGACCTGCTCTTGCTCTCATCAGCAGTAGAGGGTGAATGCCATGAGATGGTGGTGCCCTGTGCCCTGCCCTCTGGTCCTGGGGAGGAGGTTCAGGGATGCCCTGGGCATGAAGCCACCCTGGGAGGGTTTGCCTGGACTGTGGAAGAGGAAGGCAGGAGCTGTGTGCTTTGGAACTGGAGGGAGCTGCAGCTCTGCTTGTCACCAGTGCCTGGGAGCAGAGGTGGCACTGAACTGCAGTGACAGCCCCGTCCCCAGACTGTGGCTCCAGGGTCTGTCCAAGCAGGTGGGAAAGGTCTGTGTGGGGAGCAGTTCTGGTGCCTGGGAGGCATCCCAGATCCAGTTCGAGGGGTGGTCAGGAGGGAGCAGGTCAGGAGGAAGGCAGAGCCTGGAGAAGATCCCTTTTTGGCTCTGCCCAGTGAGCAGAGCTCGTGGGAGGGCTCCCCTGGGTACAGGCAGGGGTGAATGGCACCGTGCCTGTCCCCCAGCTCGGCTGGGACGTGGGCACTGCTGTGACAAGCCCACTCAGCCATGGTGCAGCACAAGGAGCAACCAGTTTGTTACTGCATTTTGGGCTGTGCATCCCACCCAAGACCAGCATGCACGTGGGGCCAGGAAAACCCCCCAGAACATCCCACCCTTGTCGCAGTCAGTGAGCAGCCTGGAGTGCAGGCGTTGGGGAGGGGTGCCAGGGTCTGGGCTGGAAGCAGCCAGCTTTCCACAGGTCCCTTCTGGATGCTGCTGAGGTCTCTGCTCCATCCCTCATCCCTGTCCTTGCTGGCTCACCTCCATGATGTCCTTAATGACCGGGGTCCATCGGGAGAGCTGGTAGGTCTGCTCGCTGATCCGCTCCTTCCGCTCTGGCTTGCTCCGGCGGCGCAGGGTGGACTGGGCAGGAAGAGCACAAGGACACCCTGAGCCATGGAGGCTCCGGTGGTGGGACCAGAGCCACCCCGGAGGGGTGCTGGGGGCATCCCGGGGAGTATGGAGGTGCCATGGTCCTTCCGAGGGGCAAGGAGGGCTGTGGGGAGCGGGAGGTGGACACTCACGTCTGTGATGATGGGCACCCCGAGGTGGGCCATGTTGGTGATGATCTCGCTGTCCTCTGCTGGGATCTGAGCGTGCTGGATCAGCTTGTTCAGGTTCTCCTCAGTGATACCTGGAAATGCAATGGGGAAATGGTGTCCTCTGGAGAACTGCCTCCCAGTGGGGACACAGCCCCTCCACTGTCACCTCAGGACACCTGGCCTGGTGGTGATCAGGGAGACAGGGCTGAGCTTTCCCCATCCAGCTTGGCCAAACCCTGAGCTGTTCGCCACCCAGAGCTGCCTACACATCCTGCCCAGGTGTCCTCCTCACCGTTCTTCAGGAAGATGTAGAGCAAGATGATGCGGATCTTGTCATAGGTGCTGACATTCCCATCCAGCAGGATGGGGACAATGGCCCTCATGGGGTCCTTGATCTTCTCACCTTCAGCATCGGTGCCCATGGCCAGGTCCTGCAGAGAATGAAAATGTTCATCACCCCTCAAACCAGGGCTTAGTGCTCAGCTGTGGGGCAGGAGCTGCTGGCCCCAGTTGTCCACAGGAGGATGTGAGACTGGGGGAGCTGGTACCTGTTCAACTCGGCAGAGCTTGTCCACCGTGCCCTGGTAATGCTTCATGCAGTCCTCAGCCAGATGCAGGTGGGTAGAATACTGGGAAGACACGAGCCGTGTGGTCACCCTTGTGGTGCTGGCAGCAGCCGAAAGTCCCCATCATGCCACCACCATGCCCAGAGACTCTCCAGGAAGAGCTGCTATTGCCCAGGTGGGCTCAGCGCCAGCCACTTGACACCAACATCCCCCCTCTACCTCCTCATACCTTGCTGAGCTCCTTTTGGTACTGTGGCATCTTCTTCAGCATCTGGGACAGGTCTCTCATGGTGGTCTACGAGAGGAGACATGGTCATTCACCCTCAGGGACTTAGGGACCATAAGCAGGGAAGGGATGGCCCTGCCAAGGACCTCTGTCCCCATGTGAGCCCCTTCCAAGGGTTTGGTGGCATTGCCAGGTCTCCTCCGCTGTGGCTGAGGGGCAGGGAGGGATCTGCAGCTCTGCAAACTGGAATGTCAGGGGAGAAACCCACCCAGGACCTTCCCCTGGGACCTCTCTGTGCTTGGCTGGGACCAAGACAGTGCTTTCAGCTTCTAGCCACTTTTACATTCCATTTCCATCCCTCACTGGTCTTGGGAAGGGAACCAGCCGGGGACAGAGGGATGGGCACAGACCCCATGCCAGGGGTAAACCAATCCTCGTGGTGCGGTGACCTCCAAGGCACCCGTTTCCCCAGCCCTGGGCGTAGGGTCAGCACCCCGCAGCCACCTCCCGCCATCAGGGACCTGAGCACCCTTGGCCGTTTGAAGAGGTCCCCATCGAGTGTCCCCAGGAGACTCCTCATGCGCCAGCCCACGGCCAAGACCCTTGGGTGCCCATCCCCAGCTCGGTAGGTGCAGTCAGGTCACCTTATCACCCGTGTTCATCCTCTTGCTTGAAGAAAACTCCTTCAGGGACCGGGTCACCTCCCTGGGGAAGGAGGAGGGCAGAGCTGTCAGCAGGGAGGGGACCCCAGCAGCGGGGTGGGGGGCAACACTGAGTCGATGTCCCACCCAGCTGGCAAACCGCCCGCAGGGACACTCACTGGGACACCTCGGCAATGTGCTTGTGGCGCAAGGTGACCCACAGGTCGTCGTCCTCATCCAGGAGAACCTCCTTAATCCGGGCTTCCCCGATGCCGCTCGTCTCATACCTGGGAAGAGGGCAAGGAGCGTCACGGCGGGGATGGGGCTGGGGGGGCACGCAGTGGGGGCAGATCGGGGGACATGGGGGCTCTTCTTGGCTCTGCCAGCAGCGAGGTGAAGTTATTTCAGCTCGGTTTCACGCCTCGCCTTCTTGTACCCATTAAACTGCTAAATGTTGGGAAGGGGCCGAGGGTTGAAGGTGAGAAAAGCCCCTTTTGCACCAACCCTGCCCATCACGCCTGCTGGGTGGCAGGCAGGGATGGCTTCTCCCAAATGATGGCTTCTGATGGATGGAGGGATGCTGAGGCTCAGACTTCATGGCTGAGCATCCAGCTCCAGCTCGAGGGCTGGACCCATGGGCGCTCTGGGCGTTGTGGGGACGGCAGAACCGCACTCACTTGTAGACATCATTCTCGATGGGCAGCAGGTCGTAGCTCATCGCCTGGAAGGTCAGCTCATGCAGCACTGGGGAAGCGGGGTCGAAGCCACGGTCCAGGATGAGGAGCTGGGAGCGAGCCTTGTCCGGACCCTGCAGAGCCAGGGGAGATGTCAGCAGCCAGCCCGCGGCAACTCGGGGCTGTTTTGGGGTCTGCGACTGCCGCGTGGCAGAGCTTGAGCAGGACTTTAGGAGGGAAGCACCACCCCAGCGTCCTCCCCTGGGGCTGCTGGCACCGTCCCTGCTCACCTCACCCATGGTGGGGTCGTCAGCCTTGTAGGCGTCCAGCTTGTCCTGGATGAGCTGTGCCAGCATGGCGTTGTCCTTGTAATCCCTGGAGAAGGCAGAAGGAGAGGTCAGCTCCCTGCGGTGACTGGCTCTCGCCAGCATGGGATGGGGAGGAGCTGCTGGTTTCCCTTGTGCAATGTCCTTGGCCCATGGGAGAGGAAGGACCTGAGCTGGTTTGGTTGCCTATTTCCACCTCTCCTCAGAGTGCTCCACTCTGCCTTGGTGCCACTTGGATTTTAGGCTCCCACCCTCACTGCTCTCCAGAGAATCTTCAAGTCTGAGCCTCTCTTCATACTGAGTGTGGGTGTCTGTCCACCCCACCACCTCCTTCACCCCACCACCTCCTCCATCCCACCACCCCCTCCATCCCCATGCCCTCACCACCGCCAGACACAGCACAGCCTCATCTGTGCCCTGTGTTCGGCATGGTCCCAGCTTCGTTGTGCTGCTGGGGGAGAGGGCAATTCCCTGGGCAGGGGGGTGCCGGCCGCGCTGCCCTTACCCCCTGTACCGCACAGCCGGGTACTCCTTCAGCGTGGCACACAGCGTGGCGATCTGCTCGGCCAGGCGCTCCAGGATGGGGTTCTTCATCTGGGCCTTGTGGGGGCTGTAAAAGCTTTGGAAGGAGTCAGCTGAATCCAGCGAGTAAACCTGGGAGGGGCAGTGGGAGGGAGGTTAGTGGGGATGCGCTGTACGAAGGTCACCAGCCAAGCTCTGGAGCTCAGTGATGCTCAGGGCATCCCACAGGCTTTCGGCTGCCAGCTCTGGACCCTGAGGCCTTCTCCAATTCTGGCTCCATGTCATGGTCCCTACCCATGTGTAGCCCTCCCCCGGGGGAGCAGAGGAGGCCCAAGACCACCCCTGCCCACAGCAGTCACCTGCTCCTAGGCAGGGAACCAGAGACCTGGGGACAAGGAGGGACACGCTGCTCCCTGTAAGGACCAGAAACCAATTTGGCTGCATGTGGGGATGGCAGGAGATCATCTTCTGCCTGTCTGTCTCCCCAGAAATGCTGAGGCTTGAAGGGTTAATGGCGCCAAGCGGGTCTGGCACCATCTGTCCCTCCCTGTCGCCACGTCCCCATGTCCTCAGCAGAGGCAGATGGCACAGGGCCAGTGCCCTTGGCGGAGGGACCGTGCTGGGGGGGTGCAGAGGTGGCCAATGCAGCTGCCGGCACGGAGCCAAAGCGCAGCGCCCGCTAAATCCCCCGCGGTGGATCAGCCCCACGAAGTAATTGAAGGAGACAGGAGGAAGAGCCACGCAGGAGGCGAGGAGCCAGCCAGGGTACATGGGTGCGAGGCCGTTACACAAATCCTGACGGGCTGGAGAAGGACCCGCAGCATCCCCCACTGTCCCATCCCCTGGACCACCCTGGCAGGGACAGTCCCCAGCCCAGCCTCACCTGGGACTCGGAGGGGAGGAAGGCAATGTTGATCTCCGTCAGCGTTTTGATGACCTTGGCGGCACGGGATTTCACCAGCTCATTGAAGAGGGCGTCGGGGCAGGCTGCAAGGGGAGAAAGAGGAGGATAAGGGTGGCGCTTAGCATCCCAGCATCGCTCCATCCCCGCCTATTTGCAAAAACATGTCACTAAAACATGGTTTTAGTGGCAGGTACTTTCCCTCCCCTCCATTTCTTGCTTGGAGGAGGGCTGGCTGCCTGCAGCACCCACCATGGGGTGCAGGGATCCACCCATGCCTTTGGGAGCAGCTGAAGGAAACCACCCGTCTGCACTTGCAGTGCCATGGGCAGGACAGGGCTGCCAACCCCACGGTTTGCTCCTTCTCCTTCCCTCTTGCCCAGAAGGTGCCAACGGGGAGCTGCAGGTCCAGGGTACCTGGGCAACAGGGAGCCGCAACCCCCAGGTACTCACAGTCAGTGAAGAAGACGTGGGCAGCTCTGTACTTGGAGGTGGGGGGATCCTTGAAGTCATTGATGAGGGAGTGGATGGACTGCAAGAGAGAAGGGACCGGCTGGGCTGGGCAGGGTGGCACAACGGGCACCTCGGCAGGGTCACCCCGGGTCCTCCCGCCTGGCCTGGGGCGAGCTCTGCAGCTCTGGTCCCCACCCTGGCAGCACCACTGGCCTCACAGGAGCCAAGATGCCACCCCAGGGTGGGCATCCCCCACCCCGCCAGCCCAAGGCCGTGCCCCCGCACCCTATGCTGTGTTCTCACCTTCTCGGAGGGGGTGATGAGATAGACGGCCTCCAGGCTGGGCAGCGGCTCCCGGCGCTTGTTGATGTCTTCCACAACTGGGAGGGGGAAAAAACAGGGATCATGGCAGGGATGGGCATGGGCAGGGGCACTTGGCTCCGCGGGGTTGTTGGCTGTTCCCAGGACCTGCCCTGCCAACCCCCCCGTGGCCAAAACAACCCCAGCCACTCACCCCTGCCCACCCAGAAGCTGGGGCAGGGACCATCCCCACCCTGTCCCAGCCCCATGGTGCCCCACTGGGGTTGTGTGTGGGGGGGGGGTGCCTGGCAACGCCCTGGGGGGCTGGTGGATTTGGCTGCCTGCTCCCATGATGCTGTTGTCTCGGTTTGTTCTCACATCCCTTGCTGGAGGGGACTGCCCGGGGTGATGCTCTGGTGGTACCTGGGCTGGGGGAACCCCCCACTGCCCTGAACACCACCCGATGCATGGCCTGGAGTCTCCTTCTGCTGAGTGCCTCAGGGAGCTATTTAAAGGGCTGACATAAACTAACACCTCATCTCCTCCTCAGGCTGAGATACTGCCAGGAAACAAGGTGCTTGGGCTCCTCCAGCCCCAGCAGCCAAGGAAGGAGGCTGTGAAACATCAGCCTGGCACTGAGACAGCTGGCCATGAGCAATGGGAGGTGGCATGTCCCCATCCTAAGCGGGATGGGGCTGGGCAGGGGCCGTGCCACCCCCTCTCCTGGCTCCTGCCAGCCTGGAGATGCCTTTGCAGGTCCCCCTGGGACAGAGGGAGGTTCTGCCCTTTCGAGAGGCGGCTGGGAGCCGGTACTCACTTGTGATGCCCTCCGTCATGATGTCGGTCATCTTGCAGCAGGAGGAGAGCATGCGCATGCTCAGCTGGTCCACCACCAGCACCTGGGGAGAGGGGCTGTGAGCTGGGGGCACGGCAGGCAGCCAGGGACCTGCCCTTCCCCATCCTTGAGGCTCCCCACCCGCACCCTACCCCCTCCCCTGCTGCCTCCTCCCCACCCTCCTCCTCTTCCTCCTCTCCTGGCCCCCCCAGGGTTTGGCGCTCACCTTCCATTCGCCCTTCTTCTTCACTTTCCGGATCACATCGTGCATAATCTCTGCAAGAGAGGGAGCGTGGCAGGGGGGTGAGCATCCCAAGTGCCCCCCCTGCAGCACCCCAGGGCCTAGCAGCAGGGATCAAACCCCCCCACCCACGTGGGGTCCACGGCCAGCCCCACTGTCCTGGTGCCCATCCTGGGGATGTGGGGAGGAGATGGGGGGTGTTTTGGGGGTACCCAGGGAGGGGTGGTCACCCCCCAGCACTGTTTTTCTCCATGCTTGGCACTAACAGATGGAGCCCACAGCGGTGGGGAGCTGGCAGAGGGTCCCTTTGGGGAGCCTGGAGCCACCCGACATGTCTCAGCTCTAATCCGAAGCGCAGGGAAAACAACAGCAGCTTAAGAGCTCCTTTTAGAAACAAGAATCAAGCGGCCTGAGCCTGCTCCTTGTAATCCCCCACAATCCCATTTTGCCTCCCGCGGCTGCTGGGCTTATGCAACCAGCTGGGACAGCAGCACCGGTGGGACCCCAGGGACCCCATGGGGCTGGAGCCACCCCGAGCCCACAGTCCCAGGCATGGACACCCCTCTTCTGCCCGGGGCCAGCCCCCCATGGGGTGCAGATGAAGGCCATGCGAGGAGGTAGCCCTGGCAGCAGGATGGGGATGTCACCTTCTGGGGCTGAACTGGAGAAGGGTGGTTTTGAGCCTCACCAGAATAGGTTCTTGCCCTCCTGCCAGACACGTGGTGGCTAAACATCTATGTTGGGGGATATGAGGTGCTATGAGCTGCTTTTGGGTAATGCTGAATTTGAGTGAACCACCCCATGACCTCAGCTCTCCCATCTGATGGAGATTTGCATGGGTACAAGGGGTTTGGGACCCTGAGCTACATGGATCATCCTCATGGGGACATCAGGGGGGCCCTGCCCAGCTTGGCTCAGCCCTGGTACCCCGGGGTGATGCTCCTCAAGGCTTCTCCACACTGCTGGGCTCACCCACCATCCTACCGTCTGAACACCTTGCGAGGCTGTAAAACCCCGTGGGGCTCAGAGCCACGGCACTGGTGGGAACTGATGCCAGAAGCGATAAACCAGGAGCCTGTGAGCATCGCTGGTCTGTCTGTCCTGCTGTAGAACTTAGAGGCAGCCGTTCTGCTGCTGCGCATCCACCTCCTTCCCAAGGACGTCTGTCTCAGGGGAGTCCCAGAAGGATGCTGGCCATGAACTGATGGTCCTGCCCACCCTTGGTCAGATCCCTTAGCCTCTCCCACGGGTATGGGGGTGTGGTGCATCTCTGGGCTGTGGGGAGGGGATGGAAGGTGGCTGGGTACAGTTGGGGTTGGGTCTGCATCCCGTGAGCGCCCGAGCTGGGTGCTGCCGGTGGGGAGAAGCTGCTGCTGCACCTGCGTGCGCTGCCCACCCGAATCCAGGTCACCCACGCAGCACAAGAGTGCGCTGGGAATTGTCCTGCACCACGGGCAGCATCCCCACTCCTGCTCTCGGGTCCTTCAGTGGCACAGGAGCAGGGATGGGAAGGCAGGATGCCAGCGCATCCCTCCTCCTCCTCCTCCTTACTCACGTTTGGCTCCTTCCCGGGAGCAAGGATCTAGGAACACCGGAGCTGTGCGCAGGGCAGCGCGCACGCGTCCTCCGGACCACGCCAACAGCCTCCATCGCAAACGCCACGGAGCAAAGCCCAGCAGGGCCGTGGCCGGGTCCCCTGTGCCGGGAAGGGGTCAGGGGCTGGCTGGGAGCAGCCAGGAAGAAATCCTGCCCTGAGATGGAAATCCCGCTTTGCTCCGAGGCCAGGAGGGGAAGGAAGGAAGGAAGGAGGAGGCTGGGAACAGGCAGCCTGAGGATGGTGCAAAGGTTCCTGTGGTGGCTGGTGCGGTGCTCCCAGCACCCTCCGTTTGCTGTGGGAAGGGGAAGATTGGGACCCAGGGCAGGGGAGCCCAAAAAGGCTCCCTGAGGAGCTGCTCTGGCCAGCCCCGAGCTGCTCCTCACCAGGGCAACTGCTGCAGGAGATGTTCTGTCCTCAGAGCCTGGCTTTGCCAGAACGCTCCGTTCTGCACGTGTACGGGTGGGGCTGGAGGGGTGCAATGGGGCGAACATCAGCCCAGCTGTGCACCTCCCAGTGCCAAAAGTGCTGTCACGTCCCCTGGCCTGATCCTGGCACCAAGGTGGGCCTCCCAGAGCAGACCCTGCACACCGCTGAGGGTGACTGCTCTGAGCTTTGTGGTTTCAGGGCATTCATCCCCTGGTCAGAGGTGGGGCTCCATCGGTAGCGAGGACCAGCCCTGCTCCCAGCCTGGTGCTGAGCTGGCCAGTGCCTGGGCTGCAGCCAGAGACAGCCCTTCCCTAAAGCAATGTCCTCTCCTGCCTTGACCATGGGTGAAGGTCAAAGAGCCCTGGGCAGGGTCAGGAAAGAACCAGATCCACAGAGCATCCTCCAAAGAGGCTCCAGGACCCTGGCAAGAGGCCACGAGACACAAACCTGAGCAAAAACCTGAGATTGCACGGCCTGTTTGGAGCAGATGTAGCCATGACCTGCACCTCCAAGGTGTCCTTGCAGCAACCATTAAACCCCCCAGTTAGAGAAGAGTGGCCTATCAGCACTTGGGTGGACCAAGAGGGCAACACTCAATGCTGTGGGTGGCCAGGGCTGGCTGGCATGGAACGGGGGAAGATGTAGGAATTTTGAGGTCAAAAGGTCCAGCCCAACAGGGTACAGCTGCTCCATGGGGCTGTTCTGGCTGCTTGCAGTGGAGCTGGGGCCACAAGACCAAAGGCTTGGCCAAGGCCAGAGCTGAGAACCACAAAATGATAGAACGGTTTGGGTTGGAAGGAATCTTCAGAGGTCATCTAGTCCAGCCCCCTGCGGTCAGCATAGACATCTGCAACTAGAGCAGGTTGCTCAGAGCCCCATCAAGCCTAGCCTTGAATGTCTCCAGGGATGGGGCCTCCACCACCTCAAGAAGACACAGACCCGTCCTCAGAGTAGGGCAATTTCTAAGCAGCCTCTCTGGAAGGGCACGTCTAACGAGGAGGAGGGATGCCAGCACACACGAGCTAGCCAGGATGAGCAATGCCAGAGAAGGCATCCTAGAGCCAACTCCACACTCAGTTATGGGACCAGCAAGAGACTCCAAGGGGAAACAGCAGCTCCTCTGTTCCCTGAGGTCCTCAAGTCAAGCCTGGTGGCCTCCCAGGAAGCAGTGCTCTCATGTCCCCGCATTAGTAGATCAGATATTGCCGCCCATGTCCCCAAATGGTCTTGGCCAGCCAGAGCTTTTGGGCTCTAACATCAGTCGGTGACGTTCACAGTCGACCTTTTCATCTTGGAGATAAACCAGGTTTCAGGGGAAAAAAATGCACATGAATATCTCATCCAGGGCCTTCAACACTTGGCTTGTATGGACCTACCACATTGCATGTTTCCTTCAGGCTGGAAGAATTTTAATTACAAATTCTACCAAAAGTAGACAACACAGACAGCTCTGGACTTATCCTCCAATGTAGAGACAACACCAGTGCCTATGGACAAGGAAGGCACATCTCACCCACAAATGGAGGACCTCCAGTGCTTCTGAGTAACATGGTCCTACAGTGCAGATGACAGGCTTGAGAGCAACCACCTCCCCAGCCCACCACCTGCAGTTAGGCTTGTTCTCGGGGTGACATGTGGCATGAAAATGACCCACTGAATGGTTTTCAAGCAAGGCCAGAAGCTGGTGACACGGTGGCCTAGTAGGACTTGAGCCCATACGTCACTCCAAGAGGCTTAGCCCACGTTATTTATACCAAGCTGGCCAGGCAGTCTTTCTCCAGGCCTGTCTTTCATCGCTTGCTCATGGCAACAGCAACCAGCCTCATGTCTACAATTGGTTCTGGGGAAAAAGGGACCAACCCTGGCATTGCTTTTGCCTACACCAACAAAGCTATGACCAAGCACAAGCCTGCATGGAGATGGATCATTTTGGGATGCCCCAAACCCTACTTCACAAAGAGCCTGAAGCCTAATAAGCAGACCTGACCTCCACCGGCTGGTGGAAGCAATAAAACCTTGTCCTGGCCACCACCCCACCATGGAGCACCAGGACGGGTGAGGGAAGCTGCAGCCAGGGGCTATTTCTGCTCTAGCGCTGACCCAAGCCTGGTCTGTGCCAGCAGCGATGGCCAAGCCCTCCCCTCCTGGAGCAAAGCAGAAGGCCAAGCTCCTGTCCCTCAGAAATGCTCCTTTGCTGCCACGTCCTAGGACCTCATGGCCTGCACACCTTGGCCTGGTGTGGTAAGGGAAGACGGAGCTGCTTTAAGGATGGCCAACAAGCTGTAGGAATTGCCCAAGGTCCTACAGGAGATGGGTGGTCCTAACCGTGGGCTTTTCGCTGACACAGGCAGGGCTCAGTCCTTTCACTCTCCTCACACCTCCTCCATTTTGGGATCCAAAATCCCAGAGCAGCTCTGGAGAGCTGGATCACAGGAATCCACAACAAGGTTTGCTTGAGACGCACTTCTCTTGAAAAGCTGTCACGACGCATCTCCAAGGCGAATGTGTTTGGCTTTGGGTTGGCTTGGCAACTGCTTTTTTGCTGGTTCATTAACTAATTGCTCAAGACACTGTGAATGTTACAAGACACGTCTGAATGTAGTGGAGCACGTATCTACCTCAGAACATCCTCAGTCAGGGCTCTCTAGGTGCCGGTGTGCCAACCCCAAGCAGTCCCCAATAAAACAGGACCAGAGGATGGCAGGAAGGTCATCAAGCCCATTCAGGACACAAAGGATAAGTTCAATTACAGGATGCATAGCTCAGCTGATGTCCCTCAGGGTGGCTAAGAGCCACCTCAGGGATGATTTGAGTCTGGAGACCACTGTGCCTCAAATCAAGCAAGTCTCAAACATCTCGCCTCCAGCAGTTCATGGCCTGAACACCTACTTTTCTCACTAGATTATTTCTGGTTCCCACCTGGAAGACCTCAGCCTTTCTGGAGGACACGTTCCTCACGCAGGAACCTGCTGGTGGTCCAACGCAGGTGCCATCAAGCCGCACTAAGTCCTGCATGGACAGAATTGCCCAGGCCCAGCTTCATCCTTTCCTCCCCAACCCTGGATGAGGTGAACTTTGGTATTTTCACACCCAGAGCAGCACCGCACATCTCCCTCATGGCCACCGGTGGAACATGCCACATGTCAAAGCCACACTGAGCAGCATCTGTATGACTCTGGGGAGCTGCTCAGTGCTGCTGGGGCTCAAGCTTCAAGGATTAGTCATGGTAATCGTAGTAACCACTGATGAATTCCCCCTTTTCCTATTTGCACTGCTCTCATGAAGGATGTACCTGCTGGCCAAAGCCACTGCATGGCCTAGAGAGGAGGAGGAGGAGGAGGACAGAGACCCAGAGATCTCGAGCTCCTTAGGAATGTCCTAACACATCCAGAAGGAAAAAAAGGAAGTGAAATGGATCATCACACCCACAGGTCGCTCTCATGGACTGCACTGGAGAAACAGGGTGAAATCCGGAAGGGCTTTCCCTGTGGGGTCACTCCTGGCACAGTTTCCTTGGGTCTGCACAAGGATCTGCAGTTGGGCAGAGCTTTATCATCTGGGTAGAGTCAATGGGTCACAGACCACGTCAGGTCCCTCTTGAAGGCATCACCCCTCACTAATGCTCATCCCCTTCCACTACACATTTCCATCCCGAGTGGGAATGTTGAACCCAGCTGTTGGTGGCTGTAGGTGCTGTTGGCGTAGGCAATGTTAGCGGTGCTCCAGTGTCAAGAGGAGCCGAGGGTTTTCCTGCAGCAGGACATGGTGCTCAGTGTCCTGGAGGGGAGGTGACCATCTCCCAGGGGTAAGTCATGCTCTACTACGTATGCAGCCATGACCTTCTGAGATGGTTCTTCTCTGCCTTGAACTAAGATGGACCAAAACACCAATAAATTCGGGCTCTTCAGGCTTGGCTCGGTGGGAATCCAGGCTGGGCTGGTCTCCTGTGCCCACCAGGGACAGGCTGGAAGGCAGCTGATGTGTGACTGAGCTGGTCCAACCCTGAGTGGTCTCTGCTGCTCCCTTACTGGCACAACGTCAAACCATCTGATGGGCTCCATAAACAACCCCATAGCACACGTGTCAACACGTGTGTGTGCACACATCCATGTGTTTGTGTGTGTCCATGGGCACTGGGGAAGCACATAAATTAATGCACCTTCAGCTTGATCTATTTTTGCACTCTCCAAAACACAGGAGCCAGGTTCCTTCTCGCTCCGTGAGTTGGTGGATGCAGCATCTGCTTCTCAGCGTGCAACTAAGAAGCCGTGTGACGATGAATCTCTTTCTAAATGTGTTGATTTTGTGGGAAGAGGGAGGGAATCTCTCCTGGGACATCCTTCCTGAGAGGTGCAGGGGAATTAGACCCAGACTTTACTTTTCTTGTTTTTTTTAAAATGGAAGGAGTCTAAATCCTCTCTGTTGGTGGCTTTTTCAACCTTCTTGCACATGCAGACACCAGTGGGTGGATGCAGACCTGCCAAAGTGAGGTTTGTCATTCTTGGTAACCTTCCATGGTCCCATATGGGCAATCATCTCTCAGCCCTTGGTGTAGACCACGGTGTGGAGACTCAAATTGCTCTGCAATGTGTGTGAAGGTGACAACTGAATTTTGCACGGTTTTTTTTCAAGCTTCTCCAACTTAAGAGACTATGTTGGAGGTGAGACAGACCCTGGTGACAGGGCTAAAGGCCCCAGCAGAGGTTCTGCCAAGCACCTGTTCCTCTACCCACAAGTCAAGCAAGCAGCACTGTGCTGCCCTTGGGACTCCCTGGAGCTCGGGATCAGGAGGGTGGGAGCTTCAGGGTCTGATCCCGCCCATGGGGGACAGAGCACAGAGACCTTCTCCTCCTCACCCATCCACTTCACCACCATGCTGAGGTCATGGCAGGGCTGGAGGTTCTGTCCCTGTGCAGGCAGGAGGATGTAAAGTGCATGCCTGTGACAGCCGGTCCCACCAGGACCAGCCAGCCCTGTGCCCTTCACTGCCTCCTCTTCCCCTGCTTGGCAGGGACCTTGCCAGACCTAGCTCTGGGGCAGCACTTAAGCCTCATACCCTGAGATGGGCTTGGAGCATCCTCAACGGGCAGCATCTGGTCCCCAAAGCCTCCCTTTCTCAGCCAAGGGGTGGTGGGAGTGGTGAGGTGCCCCAAGCAGCCTGGGTGACTCATGCACCAGCAACGTGGCAGCAGGTCCCCGGGGCCCCTGGCTGTGCCCCAAGGTTGGCAGTGCCCACAGCCCTGCCCATGCCTCCTCCCTGTCCCTGGAGGTGCAGCTCAGCATGAGCATGGGTCCCTGAGTCATCACATCTCATGCAGGCCAGGCAGAGGTGGACCCTCAAGATACCTCTCGATGGTCCAGATGGGGACAGAGTGACACAGGACAGCAGTGAGTGCTGTACATGGGTGCTGAAGGCCCATTAGACCTCATTCAGGCAGGATTTAACCGTGGAGCTCCTTGGTGTGGCTCTGGCAGGCGGCACCCGGGCACAGGTCACCTCTGCGGGAGGCTGTCTAGGCAAGGATGCTCTGTGGGAGGATCGGCTGGTGTCCCGCGGGAAAGGTGTTTTCTGGGTGTCTCTGGAAGGGAGCAGGGCACTCCCTTATCCCAGGGTTGCTCTGCTGCTCCCATCTGTCCATGACACTAGCGTGAGCAAAAGGAAGCCCTCGGGGAGGTTTCTCTCCTCCTGCAGGTGAAAGGGTCCAGGGGTTTTCAGATCCAGCCCCGGTGCCACCTCTGTGTGCTCCAGCTACGTGTCTTGCACCAGCCCACCGTGGTGGCAGGAGCTGCACAGGTGTCACCTCTGCAGCACGGCCCATCTTGCCTTGCTGGTGATGGTTCAATGAAGTAAACCCAGCTGCCTCCTCCTCCTCCTCTCCACTGCAGGGTGCTGCAGGAGAGCGGGGACCAAGCTGGGCAAGGGAAGCTTGGGGCAGACTGCCCTGAGAAGAGCCAAGGAGGCCTTGGGGCAAGAGAGGATGGGAGAAATGTCCATGTAGCAGGGGGTTAATGAAGATTTAGGGATGGGTGTCTTCAGAGATGAGACCAGCTCCCATGCTTGGCTGAGATTTGTCGAACCAGCACCAGAGCAAAGTGACTGGTTCTCCAGTGGGGTTCCCTGGGAGGTGGCCACAGAGGGAACAGAAGACACAGCAGCAGATCCTGACCCTCAGGCATCACCTCTGGGGCTGGCTGCACTCAGCTCCAACCCCGACCAGAAGAAAGCAAGTCCTGGAGAGATGCAGCCGTCACTGCTGGACACTGCGGGGAGGCGCGGGGACAGCCCCCCCACCACGCACCCCACGGCGCTGGGGGGCTGACAATCTGACTCTGCCCATCTCCTGCAACACTCCCCCACCTCCATCCCCCCACCCACCTCCTCCCACCTCTCCAGGGGCCTCCAAAACCCATCTTGTTATAGCACCAGCTGGTCAGAAGAATAATCCGGGTCTGGAGGGGAGCCAGGGCAGAATGCAGCTCCGGAGGGGGGGCTGGCGGAGCAAGCCATGGCAACGCGGCAGCATCCCTCCTTCCCTCCCTAGCAGAGATACCCTGCCCCGGGGGTCAGCCCCACGCTTGGACCTCTCGCTCCTTCTGAGCAAGTGTCTTCTCCTGCAGGTAAACCTTGGGGCAACCCCTGCCCGGGAGCAGGCTGGCGCAGTGAGGGGGAGCTGGGGAATCGTTGTTCTACCGCATTGATGCCCAGGGAAGGGCACCCTGCAGCCTGGTCCCAGCGCCGGGGGAGCAGCTCCAGCTGAAAGCAGCACCTCAAAGCAAGGACGGACCCACCAAGACCAGAAGCCCCCCATGGAGGCCTGAGGAGCGCCTTAGGAAGGGCTGGACCCCGCAGGGTGCTCCTCCGAGGGCCCCGTCCCTCGCTCCGATGCAGCATTTTGCCCGCACAAGCCCGGCTCTCTCCTTCCAGCCACCCACGCGTCCCCGTCGCCCCGCTCCATCCCCATCGCCAGCCAGGAAGGCTGTTTTTCAGGGAAGAACAGAGCAGTTTGCTCCGAAACCCTGAAGGGAAGGACTGAGCCAGATCTGCCATGATGCTGCCTTGAGCCCCTGTGTCTGTCTGTCTGT
>VZZY01009287.1:9729-20062 GCA_013400335.1 Eurystomus gularis
TGTTGGTTAGTGTGATGATTTACTTTCACTCCACTTCTCATGTTAATATCCCACTTCCATTCTCTATATCAATAAATATTTTTATTGAAGCCGTGGCCTATTGTTTAATCACCTTAAGATTTGATTAACAAACATTCATCTATCACAGTTCTCACACATCTTTTCTTTCTGTGGGATGATCTCTCCGTGTTTCCTTAGATGTGAATGGAAACAAATAGAGAAAGCATGCTTATTATTAGGGAGGCTAGTGTATCTGTAATTTCTCAGTAGAAGCTAAGTAAACTTAGTTATGTAATAATGTACCTGGCTTGTCTGTTTATTTTTAAGTTGAAGTGACAAATCATTTTTTATAAAGTACTATCATATCACTTAACACATTTGTCTTTTAACATGATGTATTCACATGTAGTCTGACCATTAGGACTGAACAGTTCTTATTCTGTGTTTTTAAGGGAAGGCATGTTTTGAAAATAGGGTATTTTTAAATGTTGTGGTTAGATAGTAGTATGTTCCAACATCAAAAGAAAGAAATATTTTTAAGACTTAGGGAGGTAACTGCAAATTCAACTGACATTTTTGACCTATTTGATAACCTAAATTCACTTAATAATTCACTTCTCTGAGAAAGTCATATTGGTAGGTGACTGAGATTTATTAAGGTCTTACAAATGCAAACATTTGGGACATAAATGATGCAATGATAATGTTTTAATTTGAATAATGTATAACTTTGAAATTTTGCATATGCTTAATTAAACTAATTATTTACATCCTCTAGTAGATACATTTCCCAGGAGGATCCCTGACAGGTGAATTTTATGATTCACAGAGTGATAGTTTCTGCCCTGTTTCTTGCTTGTTCCTGAAGAGGAGTAATTTATGTCCTTATTTTCTCTTACTGCCAATACCAATTCATATTGAGCCAATAGAAACATTTCTGGCAAAATGTGCTTCCATCAAAGAATGCTATGTTGTCATAACAGAAACATTTGATGCAATTCTCTCTTGTGGAAACATTCAACATTTTCTTCTGCTTTAGTGAAGAACACAATTCGAAACACAAAGTTTGTTGCAGAAAAGCCAGCTCTGTTTAGCAGCTTCTACTGCTGTACTTTTCTGTTTGACATTTTTCACAGCCCATTCAACATTTGCCCATTCTGGATTGTGAAGGGATGGAGAAAAAATGGAGCTGTTTCTACCAATATATAAAAGTTGTCTTGTGCCCTCCTGGTGCTTCATCCCGTAGCATTGAGAGCTCATTGCAGAAGTGTTACTTCCAGAGAAAGAGAAATAAATTATTTCCCTTTTTAATATTGATTTAGAAGGAGAAATAAGTTGCCATAAGTGCAGGAGGCTGAAAGAACCAGTCTTAAAGTCTTGATGTTTCTCCAGGATTTACAAAAGCTGTTTAATGAGAACTATGTCTAGAGCACAGTGGTGTCCATTTTTGTCTCTGGAATGAAAGTTTGAGAGAAGTCATATAGAAGTCTTGCTAGTTAGGCTGTTGGAAATCTTGATATAGTCTGCAGTATGAATACTGCCTGTAGCAGAATCTCCCAATGATATGTTGAACCATAACAGATACAGTAGAACCCAAACTTCAGTGCAGAATTTTCTTCCAAGACTTGTCTTTTAAATACAAAGTAGTTGTATTTGTATTTTGAGCCTTAAATTCAAACATTTAGTCTTTCTGAATATCTTAAAAACTCTGTCAGCTAACCTTCTCATTTCTTTCATTCTTTTTGAACTTTTCTCTGGCCCTTGGGGCTGCTTGCAAGAACTTTCTGACCCAAAGCATTTTTCTGTCTCTCAGTGATTGAAAATCATGTGGAGTTGCTGTGGAAATGGCTTTTTTTGTTGTTTTTGTTGTTATCCTGAAAAGTGGCTTCATATTAAGGCACAGGGTTCTGATTATAGAAAGTCTCAAATCCATGGATCCAAGGTAGAAAATTTGAAATGTGGGTGTAAATTGTATGACTTGGACCTAGAATTTTACAGTATGCATGGTGCATACCTGATCCAGTTAAAAGCTAAGCTTATAATATTGTATGAAAAAAGGTGTGGGCTATGGATTGGAAAATATCCAGGTCCTGCACCTGAGTCACAACCACCCCATGCAATGCTACAGGCTTGGGGATCAATGGCTAGAAAGCTGCCTGGCATAAAAGGACCTGGGGGTATTGGTCCATAGCTGGCTTAATATGAGCCAGAAGTGTGCCCAGGCAGCCAAGAAGGCCAATAACATCCTGGCTTGTATCAGAAATAGTGCGGCCAGATCGTCCCCCTGTAGTTGGCACTGGTGAGGCCACACCACAAATACCATGTTCTGTTCTGGGCCTCTCACTACAAGAAAGACATTGATATGCTGACACATCCAAAGAAGAGCAACAAAGCTGGTGAAGGGTCTAGAGAGCAAGTCATATGAGGAGTGGTTGAGGAAATGGGGGTTGTTTAGCCTGGATAAAAGGAGGCTTAGGGAAGACATTGAGGTCATCTCCAAGCACATGGAGGAAAAGAAGGTTATCAGAAGTAGTCAGCATGGACTCACCAAGGGGAAATCAGGCTCAAAGGCATGCCAAGGAGGAGCACTCTGTAGTAACAAGTGAGAGTTGTGCTGGCACTAGTTTAAGAAAAGAGAATGAAATATGCAGGCTCTGAAAGGTTCCAGAAAATACCACTGCTGTGAATGGATGAAAGGCAACAGAGGAAGTGAGCAAGATTTTGAGTCACAACTATAGCTCACTAAGTGGTGCAGAACTGATGTTGCTTGCTGTTATACCAGTTCAGCCATTATCATTGCATGCTGCCATCAGTTGCCTAATCACACAGGGCCAACACTGAACTCAGCAACATCCCCTCGGAAGTCTTCTTTCAAACAATCCTGCCATAGGTTCCTGTGGGCCCAGCTCCTCTGCTGCTCACTATGATGCTAGCATCACCTGCTGGACACAACAGACAGAGATGGCTTCCTCAGTGGACCTTCACATGGAAGGACACCACCAAGAGCTCAGCAAGATGCAACCAGCCCCAACAGAAGCCACACGTAATCAGCTCCTGTTTGATATAGCCCTGGCCTCGCCCACCACCCCAACCACAATCACAACCTGGGAGAGGGCAGGGGCACAAAGATACAGGTGGGCCAGGTTCTGCCTCTGGAACCTGAAGCCAATGGGGGAAATAAAGCATACTGTTAGGCTGCAATTTATCCATAGGTCAACTAATTCACGACCTATGCCTCAGGCCCCAGCACATCACTTGCCCAGTGAGAGGCAACATGGAGCTTGTTTTTCCTTCTTGACAGCAGTCAAGAGACAAAATTGTACCAGTTTGAGTCCATATTCTTCAGTTTTATAGATTTTCAAGACAGAAATGATCTTAATTACTCAGCACCTCTCTAGCTGTGCTGAACACAAAGACTTTTTCAATTTCTTACCCACTCTTTTATTCTGTTTTCTTCCTGTAGATTACAGACAGCAGGTTAAACTGAAGTTACTTCTCTGGCCTTTTGATTTTAATTAAATTAAATTAATTAAAATGCTGTTCTGCATGATTGAGAAACCGCCTCAACTCTGAAGTTAATTGTTTTTATGTCACTAGAGTGCATTCTCAGCTATTGAAGCTTTCTTTTTAGAAAGTATCCAAGGCTGTTGTTAGAACTTAATGCTGTTTTCTCTTCTGCGCCCTAGCATATAATAAAAGTAGTCAGGCTTAATGAATTTCTACTAGTCAGCTGTGGCAACAGCACTACTAGAAACTCTGTCTTTTTTACTTCATATGTGTCTGTCTTGTCTGAGTCTCCTGAAATGCTGTCATGAGTATGTCTTTTTTGGGGAGTAGGTGAGGTTTGCCCTTTTGTCAGCTGGAACACATAACAGAGTTGGTTTCATATTTGTGTAGCCAAGGAGAAGTATTTTCTTTCAAGTAGGCCAATGTCTTTGCCATGTAGATTAATTCAGGAACCTTTAGTGATGAATCTGCTCCAGAGTCTTTACAATGAGAGTGAGGCTTCAGGATTGTATTTGTTTCCAGTTTGGTTTCCAGGGGCTCTGACTCCCCCAGTCCCAACTGTGAACAGAAGGCACATAGTATTTGCATGTAAATGTAACTTTAATGGAAAACTCCATACAAACAGGAGAGGAAGCTCACCTCCAAACACAGTTTTGAGTTTAATTATGGCTCTGACAGTGATTAAACAGGCTGTTCCAGCTGTTGACTATAGGATTTTTTTTTAAAGCACAGCTCTAAGCACAGATAAGAATAATTCACACGGGCTTGGCCAGAGAATAAGTTTCGTTGTGGTGAATTCAGTAATTCTCTCACCTCTGCTAACAACTCACTTTGAATGTGTGCACTGCGTTCACAGCAGAAGGTGTGAGACTGTACTAATTAGTTAGGTCTTTTCTAATGCCTCGCTGTTATTTGGCAAGCTCACTAAAGTGATTGTTAATTTTGACATTTTGCTACTTAAGTTGATGTTGCAGAGTTCACATGCTGATGGAAGGAAATAGCATTGACTATCCTCCCCCAGATACCTCTTGCAAGGACAAATGAGGCAACATCGCTGTAGTCAATAAAAGCTAGACAATACAAAATGAAGCTAGATTTCATTCCCCAGCTGCCATGTCCTGGATCTAGTAGTAGGGTTATGTGATAAAGATGTTTTGCTTTTCTAGTAAATGCTAGCTGTTCATGGCTAACCAGCAGGCTTCTCGGTGCAATGTGTTATTGTTCTGTCCCGAATGAAAACTCACTGGAAGGAACTAGAAATGTGGGGCTAAGTGCCAAGGAAAACATTTTTCTGGCCTAAAAACCTGCCACCACTCAGCACCTGTCTGGATATGAATTGAACATTGTAGCAGTTGATCCACTGCAGTCTGACTGATAGATGTGCAAAATTTTTAGCTGGGTGTTCTCTGTACTTGAGTACCCTCCTGGGAAAAAAGCATGTGAAGTATATTGGCTTAACCCCTTTTGTGGAGAGCAGGCAGCCTAGAGTGAGGACTTGCTCACTTTGTTTTCCTGTTCTTGTTTGTGGAAAATGGGGAGAAGTAAAACACTTGCAAATCAATGCAAATTCCTGTTAGGTTAGAGACACTGGAGGATGGTGGCAACAAGGGAAAAGGAAAGAACAAGAGAGAGACCAGACCCAACTTAGAATGCACAGTATATTTGGTTGAGGAAAAGATCTCAGTTAGTATTTACTTCTCAATGGTAAATTCTAATTGTAACTACTTAGCAGTGGTAATTTGTGATCTACAATGAATTGACATGGAGAACAAGGAGGCCCAACTGCAAGGAAGGGCTGAACTGCCTGGGAGCAGGAATGTCAGAGACAGGATAGACTCCTTGCAAAAGAGTGAAGTTTTGCTTGGTGGTGAGATAAGAAACAGCCTCTGCATTGTCTTGTAGACCTCCCCAGAATGGGAGCAGTCAGGGGCCCAAGATCAGGGGTTACCTTTGGGCATCAGACCTGGGCTGGGGGATGGACCCAGGGCTGGGCTGACTTGCCCCCAGGCAACTGCTCTTGGCATTGGTGCTGGTGCAAGTGGATATAAGGAATCTGCTTGTGACACATTTTTACAGAGTCCATGTAGAACTGCTTATTGTGGTAGAGCTCTTCATAACACATTGTTCATTACATTTTTCTTTCATATTTGCTTAATTCGCCTTGAGGGGTACCATAAAAACTCCTCAACAGTTCCCTTCTCTATTTGATTCTTTCTTATATGATTACTCAGCACTAAATATGAAACAAACAGTTAATAAATAGTATGCAGGAAAATTCTGGAGTTGCAGACAGTGTAATTGCATGTGTCTGACCCAACTTTTAGGACTCCAAATGGACCTGAGATGATCTACAGGTGTCAGCCATTACCCATGGAAGTCTGTGTGCGAACTGCTTTAAAGAAAAGAGTTAAGTAAAATAGAAAACAAGGTAAGTAAGGGCTAAGACAGTGATGGGCAGACTGGTTGCATTGCACAAGAACTCCCATACTTGCTCTCTCACCCCAAATGTGATCTGAAC
This sequence comes from Eurystomus gularis, assembly GCA_013400335.1. Taxonomy (NCBI): domain Eukaryota; kingdom Metazoa; phylum Chordata; class Aves; order Coraciiformes; family Coraciidae; genus Eurystomus; species Eurystomus gularis. The sequence goes on from VZZY01009287.1 coordinate 15,755, forward strand.
TCTGAAAATTTAAAACTCAGTTTGACTGATTTATGTATGATTTCTTTAGATTTTTTTTTCACTTTTGAATTACTTTGAAAACAGAACACAAGAAATACAGAATATTTTTCTGTTTCTTAAGCAACCTGAGGCATGATATAAATGAAATATGTGCAAAGCCTCATAAATCTTGATATGAAATGACATCTTCACAAAAGATCTCTAGTAAGTTATGCCACTTCAAAACTCAGACTTCATATATTTGGGTCATATATGAGTCTGAATTTTAAAAACTACACTTTTCTAGAGTTTTTAGTGAACTTTATGAGTTCTTCATTGTGGCAGAAGCTTGACAAAGCAACAGAGTTTTCCAGCTGTCTCAAGTGAGACATGAGCTATCACTTGCCTTCTGGTGGAACTTCTGATATTTATCTGATCATACACTTAACACAGGATAAAGTTGGGCTCTATGAAACCATATAGCCATGCCTTATTTTTCTGTGCTTCTGTTGTTTGGAAGAAACCTTCTTGTTATCTCCCTGAATGGTTTTATGGTTAGTGAAGAGAAGAAAAATTACATGATTAGAATATCAAAAAAGTAGAAAATCTAAAGTTCTCCATATATATTCCATTTGCCCACATCCATAATCCAAGATTAATTTCACTTTTATATGTATTTTCTTTCACAGGTAATGTAAGAGATTAGTCTATCTAAAAGTTGTAACTTTCTTTTTTGCAGCTAATCTGAGCTACAGAAATTCTAAAAAAACTGCAAGGGAATAATTTCAATACAGGCAAGAAATTTGCCCTCTGACAGCCAGAGCCTTTGCATCAAAACTCCACAATGGTATGAAGAATCTACTTACACAGCCGGTACTTAGACTGCAGCTGTTGCTGTATCCTGTACTCTTACCGGTCCTCTAAGCAAAGGCTTGATAAGACAATTAGCAATGGAAAGGCTTCAGAAGTTATGTCTGGATAAACTCTCACAGGTTTTAGATTACTACCTAGAGCTTATCTTCAGTCTCAAACTTTGTGCCAGAAGGGCACAAACATAAACTCTCAAGATTTATGAGGCTTTGTGCTTCTGCTCTTAGTGGAAATATGTGAACAGCTTTTATCAGATTCAGAAGATTAACTGATATCTTAAAGTAAGTAGGAGATATTAAATCATATTTTCCTGTTAGACAAGTTTTTTGAGTTTTCCAGGTTCTTCTATAGTTAAGTTTGTCAGCATGGTTATTTTTTCTTCACTCATCCATACTAATGTGGCTTCTGACAGGAAAATATTGTTTCTTTTTGTTAAAAGCATAAAATATTATTAACTTATTAACTTGTAATATGGTACACACAGGTAACCGGCACCTAAAGTTTAAAGCAGTTCTCCAGGAAACTTACTTCTCTTCTCTCAGAAAAAAAAAAAAAAAACAAACAAGGAAACAAGAAGTTTTGAAAAATACAAGTTGGGAACTTGACTATTGTGGAAGGGCAGCTGAAGAAGTTGTGAGGAAGAAAAGGTAAGCAGGAGAATTTACTTTGAGATATCCTCACAGTTATATGAAAGTTGTCACCTATGATATGTTTCAGTTCTCAAACAATCAGTATAATCCCTTGGCTGAGTAGTCACAGCATATCATGATATAAGAAGCTTGGCAGGCTGGAAGCTTACTTTCTCAGTGGAGCAGAGGTGGTGGGTACTGACTGGAGTAGATTTGTTAAGTGTAATTTACATTGTAAATACCAGTTTGAATATCTGTTCTGAAGAAGCATCCCTGGTATTCATACAGCTCCCTGTGAGACACATAGTCACAAACACAGAACCTTGCTGGACTGCTTAAAGAAACTGTCAAGTTAGCTAAAGGAAGTATGGCGTCCCTTCTCAGTGCTGAATAGTATTTGGTACAGTCATTGCATGATACTTATAATCCTGACTATGGTGCTTAGAGACCAAATTCTCTAATTAGATGCATGTCTGCATAATATCAAACATAGGAGACTTCCTCATTCTGTTATATGAAGACATATGTTGAGAGGGTAAGTTATTAATGTATTGAAGACTAGAGAAGAATAGAAAGGATGTGATTTTTATAAGGTGAAAAATATAGATGAGTTGACACAGTACAAGCTACAGTTCTGGGAAACATGCTTCTTAATGAAGCTATTTCCCTGATGTGATCTTCCTCCCTTTTGACTTATGAAATTAAAATAGTTTGGTTTTGGGACCTTAGTTTGTCTACCTCCTCTTCTGAAGTTCATGCTGGCATTGGACATTGAGCTGTCCAGCTGCAGGGATTTTATTTAGTCTAAAATAGGGATCAGGTTGCACTCTAAACCTTCCCAGGGAGAAAATGAATGGAAGTATTTTCCCATACATATATATATTTTTTTCCCCATATATACATATATATTCCATTCCCCTAATCTGTTAAATTTTAGGAAAGAACTGACCTTTCTGTGAGAGTAACAGAGCCTTTGTTCTCCTGTGGTAATTCTGCATAGGAGGAGAAAGGATGGCATAATTTGCTTGGAAAAAGTAGGTTCCTGTCTGCTTAAATTTCCAGTAACTGGCATGTTTTCTGTCAATGCACCATAATGTGCTGTTGATACAGGTAGCATGTGCTACCAGTACATGTATATTCTGTGGTGTACAGAGGTAGATATATGATGTGTAAGTAATAAACCTTTATTTGAAGTTAACGCTACAGAATTCTATTGTTTAGCTTCTTATATTATATATATATTTTTTCAAATTTAAAAAATGCTGAATTCTGTAGTCTTCAAATATAATTTGTTATTTGTCGGTGAAACTGAAGCAGCATTGGTGCAATGGCTTTATGCTGGAGTATTTGTAGGACATGTATGTTGGCACACATAAGGAATACACCTATGAAAGAAACTCAGTGACACTTTGTCTGGATCTTTCCATCATGTGAAAATTTTAGAAATCACGTGGGAGTCTAAACCAACTAAAGTACGTTTCATAGCAGGAAACATGATGTTGTGTAGCACTAATTTAATTTAGAATAAGCAACAATCTAGAAGGCTACTTCTTCTTGGAATAAGTGCAGAATAACTTGTTCTTTTGAGGTCTATGGTGAAGCCAGTGTAAAGCATTCAAGTGTACCATAATGTAGAATCTCAAGACCAGCTCTGGTAAAAGTCAGTAGACTGTAGCAAACAAAATATTGATTATTATGAAAAGATTATTTTTGGATCAAGGTTGTCTGTGTTTCAAAATTTATTTTAAACATTCAAGTTCAATATAGACTTCCAGCTGTTTTTATGAATTACTCTGTTGATTAGCTTGTTGACTCCCATGGGAAAAATTAACCTATTTATACTGAGGTGTGTTGGATTTCAAAGTATTTGGCAGCACCCAAGGAAGGCATTGTGAAAATAATTAAGTTAAAATTAGGAGAGATAATTACAGATGCTTTATCAGTCTTGAAATAAGTCTCTGCCTGAGGTACAACTACTGTAGCACCATATTTCAGAAGCTGTCGTCTAAAAGGTTCTTCAGAGACTCCTGGTGTTATTTAGGGGAAGTACTCTTTCTGGTGTGAGTAAGGATTGGCATTAGATTCTAGACTGTAGTACCAATACTTTGAAATAATGAAATCTGTTACAGGACACTGTTTTAAAAATATTGCTTTTGTATTTCTGTATTCTGATTTCTTATTATGCATAAACCCAATGTTTTCCAAGTAATCCCTCATGACTTTGCAAAGTTGGATTTCAGGAGCATTTAATTACCTTCTGTACATTGGATATCCAATCTTTTAACTGAGGATAATTGCACTACTGTAATACTTGCCAGTACTACCATAAAATGTACCTGTGATATATCTTTATTAATTATTAATTAACTGAATGTAGCTCTCATTCGTGGGAGAGAATGCTTTTCTTAATGCAGACCAGGATGCTGTTGGCCTTCTTTGCTCTGAGGTAATCTTGAGCTCACCAAGACCTCAATGTCTCTCTCTGCAGCGCTCCTTTCCAGCATTTAGTCCCTAGTATGTGCCTGGTGCCTGGGGTTGTTTGTCCTCAGATGCAGGACATTGCATTTCTCTTTGATGAACTTAATGTGATTCCTCCCAGCCCAATTCTCAAGCCCTTCCAGAGCCTTCTCTTCTCCTGGCTGAACAAGCCCAACTGTCTCAGCCTGTCCTTGTAGGAGAGGTCTTCCAGCCCTCTGATCATCTTTGTGGCCCTCCTCTGAACCACTCCAACAGGTCTTGTGCTGGGGCTCCAGACCTGGATGCAGTACTCCAGGTGGGGTCTCATGAGAGTACAGTAGAGGGGGAGCATCAACTCCCTTGACCTGCTGGC
>VZZY01009297.1:0-24270 GCA_013400335.1 Eurystomus gularis
TCTGCACAGCATACTGGACGCTCCGTTCTCATCAGAGCAGAGTCTCCTACAACTAAAACCCTTCTTTTCTTCTTCTTGTGTGAGGTGGTGATGTGTGATGGTGATGCGTGGTGTGAAGATCCAGGTTTAAAAAAAAATACCCCAGAAATGTTTTTGCTTATTTAATTCTGATCACGATTTCAATCAATGAATGGTTTATATGAAGGCTCTGCAAACTGTTGTATCGAAACAGCTGAAGGGGCAATAAAGTGCCACTGGGACAGAAGCGAACAGTTGGGGGCGAGATTACTGGGAATTTGTAAAGTGACTTTGCTACCAGACATGTGTTGAGTAAACATACAACAGCTTCTTTCAAAGTCACTGGAAAGGACTTCACTCTCTTCCACTCATGTTCCATCAGGTGACAGGCTGCTGCTTTTAATGTGACATTTTGTGTATTATCACTGAAAAAAATGCACTGTTTTCTGAAGGAAAAAAAAATCCCAACAAACCATGATGTTTCATTTTTCCTACCTGCAGATACATTTTGAGCTGATTAATGTTACTTTCAAAAACCAGACTTGATTTGAGCTTCCAGTGCCTCTGAAATGCAAACAGTGCTATAACTGTTTGCTCTCTTAAATTAATAAATATATTGATAAGTAAATTGTCACTCAGATGTGCATTTTTGTAGCAATGTTTTTCCTCCAGCCAGACCCATGGGGAAATAGAACTGCCAAACTGTTACACTGCATCAGAACATCATCACATTCGGAAATAAAATTGCCAAAAAAACCCCCTATTTATTTCAAAAGTCATGGAAATACCTTAAGCTTTTGCTGTGAGGTTTGTGCTCGCTTTTCTTAAAATGGGATTCCTGAAAGTAGTGGGACTTAGGCAACAGGGGAATTAGCAGAGAACAACATCACTGGATACAGCTTTGTGTTGCCTAGGTCAGGGGAGTGGAAAAAGCAGAATAAAGGAAAGGAACGCAGGCTAGACAAGGAATGCAGGGACAGCAGGCACACTGCTGAAGCTAGCAGAGAACAACCAATAAAAATGTCATCCTTTGGCACCAATGCCCCAAAGGTTTTTTTAATCAGTGCTCTGGGGGACCAAATTGCCAAGATGTGATGCAGTATTTGTTCAATTAAAACTAATAATAAGATGCATCTGTGATGATATAGAAGAACACTAAGATCTGGTGACACTGGTGCCAAAAGAGACATATGGATACTAATGCTAGAGGTTCCTTTTTCCCAGGTTAGTGTTTTACATGGCCACCAAGATATTCTTCAACATCTCTCCCCTTAGCCAGTACAGATACTCCAGATAATACTCTTGGTAGAAATCAGTTAGGCAGGGAAAATAATTCAAGGAAGTGTTTTTTTGATCTCTATCTCTGTTAGTTCCTTCCTTGTTCTTTAGCTTGAATTTCAGGTCTGAATTAAAGCAAGATCTCAAAGCCGAATTAATCTGAAACTGCTGTCCTGCAAAGCAGAAACCAAAAATTGTGTGGTTTTCATTCTGACTGATAAATTCCTTTAGATTGTCCAATCTTTTACTCTAATGTAAATGTAACAATTGCCACATTTGTCTGTCATTTCTCATGGCAGAATGTCAGATGTTGAACATCACCTGGTTCAAAAGAAATCAAATTCTGGCTACATTTTAAGTGTCCACATGCATGGGACATTTATTAATCTAAGCCCTAAACTATGAAACTAATGTCATATTGCTGGAGTTAAAAATGCAAATCAAGTTTTTAAATAATTTTACAGAGGGAATTATGCTGGTATAATGATACCAGTTTAATTATGACAGTAAATTTCCTCATATAAGCCTTTAGAATTTCTTTTTAAATTTAAATTTACATATGTAAGCAATCCTGGAACAAATGAACTTAAAAGCAGCACTCAAACAATACGCTTTTCCAGGAGTCGTAGACCACATACAAAAATGCCCAGTTCCCACATAACTCCAGTTTATGCACAAATTGCTTTAAATGTAGAGAATGAAAGCCAAATTTGGGTTACGTCGTATGGCATAGTTACTTTCTCAGAGCTATTCCTAGGAAAAGCCAACAACCATACAGTTTTTAGTCAAAAGTCTGGGGGACAATAATCTGTCATCAAAATCAATGCAAATTTTGACATTTAATTGTAATGAGGAAAAGTCTCTTAAACCTCTAACCTCTAAAGTCTAAATGTACTTCTACTAGTGCTTGCAGTAGTTAGCTAAATAATGAAGGAGCAAGACGGTTGAAACCTTAAGATCTAAAGCATGTTTTGAGAGCTACAACATTACAAACATTTTTTTGGAAGTTGGTATGTTCATGTTGTGAGCTCTGGAATTGAAAACTGCTGTATTTTCCTATAATTTTTTATATTAAAATCACAACGAAGAATACCAGAAATGGGGAGAAAAAATGTAGACTGGCAGATTGTGTTTACCATTACTTGTTTACCTAAAAAAATGGAAGGATGACTTTACCATGCTGCTTACAGTACAGTCTAATCAGAACTTTGTTTTGTGAGACCCGGAGAATAAGAAATGGCTCATAGTGAAACTCACATTTTTAAATCTTTGTTTATAACCAGCAAAGTGATGCTATCAATGTAATATCTTTGGACTTTAAATCTACTCAGCCTCTATATAAATGGATTTGACATGTGCATAATCTGTTGCTAAGATTTATAGTGGACATTCCTTAAAGGATTAGGGAGCAATGAAGCTGTTCACGGCTGTGCTACTACATATTTTACTGCTTATTTACCAAAAAGGAATGCATAAACATAGTCAGGATTTTAGCAACTTAAATTAAAAATACTTTTTTTCCCCTAATCTTTGCTTTGCTTTGGAAATTCTTACCGGAGCTGATTCGGTGGGGGTAGATGTGGGGAAAAGGCACATTCTACTATAATAGGACTTAGATTGAATGTATGTGGATTAAAATATTTGCTTTGATACGTACACTTTCCATACTCAGGTATCTAATGTCTTAAAATAATCTATGTATTCAATATTCTGAGTTATTCTCACAAAAGGATTAAGGCACCTAAACCTGAGATAATGATGAGTTCTCAGTTCAGCTGCTATATGGCTCTGTTAAGTGCCTTTAATCCAAGAGCGTCTCATTTTCCTGTTGGTAAAATTCCATGAGCACTGAAAAATCAACTTCTGAATGCTTCCACAAGCATCTCGGTCTCTACCATACTAGGCATCTAAGGATGAATTAATGCTTAGACACTTAGAGTGCTTAGACACTTAGACTGAGGCAAGAAGTTTAAAATTCATTCTTCTGCCTGATTTAGAGGCTAACCACTCTGTCTTCAGCTGTGACTGCCCATGAATGCCCAGGACAGCCTGTAAGCATTAGAGAAGTGGACGTTACCATCTCCTTTCCTGCTATACTCACCAGTTCCACAGCAATTTGAGGTTCAGAGACTGTGAATTTAATGTTTTGTATTTAGTAGTTCTTGATCGATTTTTTTTTTTCCTTCCAATTATTTTCTTTAGACCTCTAAAGCACTTCAGCACTTGAAACATTCACTGGTAAACTATTTCACAGATTAACTAGGTCCCATGTAAAGGAGTATTTCTGCTCATTCATTTTGAATGTTGTGTTAGTTTTATTTGATGCTTTCTACTTTTTCTTTTGGAGGTGACTCCTATTTGCTTTTTCCATGCCACATCCCATCTTACAGACCTTCATCATATTCCCTGTTCATCTTTCTCTTTTCCAGGCTGAAAACGATTAAATCACTTATTTTTTTTAATCAAACAAAAGCCATAGCATATCGTTGAACACCACTTCCAGCCTTCTCTGCATCCGTTCCATTTCATCATATTATTTTTTAAACAGAAAAGCCAGAACTTAACAAGTATTCACAATTCAGATGTCCCATGGATTTAACTATGGCATAACAAGGCTTCCTCTTTTGAAGGCTTTCCTTTTGAAATAGTTCCTGGCCTTCTATTTGCTTTCTCAATAACTATTGATAATTAACTTGACACTTCATTACTATACTCACTGCAGGGGGGCTGGACTAGATGACCTCTAAAGGTTCCTTCAAACACAAAACATTTTATGATGGCATTCTATGATTATAAATAGTAGCAATTAGTTTAGATTCCTTTTCTATATGAGTAAGAACTAGATGCATTACTTAACATTTATTCATATTTAAATTTGTCTGCCTTTTTATTACCAAGTTACTCAGTTTTGTGAACTTCTCCTTTGCTGCAGACCATCGTCTTTCTTCCCTGTAATAATTTGTTACCATGAATAACTTGGCCACCTCCCTCATTTCAACTCCTCACATGTGATTATGTGAAAACACAGATAGCAATGCAGAACCACGTGTGAGACCTGCACTTTAATACTGATTGTATACTCTTACTGCATTTGCTTTACATTACAGATTTCTTTATCCAAGCAAAAATGTTCCTTCTTTTTCTATGACAGCCTGATTCTTTAAGAGGCTTTGGTGAAAGTCTTAAAAAATGTTTTTTGAAAATCAAAGCAGACTACACCAGCTCGACGCCTCTTGCCAGGATGCTGTCAACTCCTTCAATGAATTTCACTGGATATGTATGACATGATCGCCCTTTAAGAAATCACAAATCACACTGACGCTTCATCAATATACAATTTTTAAGCCATATGGCTTCTAAGTTTCATTTTTAGAAAGCATTCTACCAATTTACATCATAAAGATACCAGGTTTCCTCATCTGTCGATAAATTAAGGTGCCTAGGAGGCCAAGGAAGGATGGTGATTAAAGGCACGGTGTTGTAATGATAAAGCCCTTTCTGAAATTAAACCATATTTGCAGGAAAAAAAGAATCATACAGAATATACAGATATTTCAAACCTGAAACTTGAAACAAAAGTTTTTAAGCTGAGCTCCTGGGATAATTAATGAATCAGACTTTTCATACCAGGGACTTAGCTGGTTATTAATATTCTAACTGCCGAAATCTGCTCTTTCGTTCCCTCTTTGAAAGTTACATATTTTCTTGTCTTCTTGGCTGCTAAGCAACTATAATAAAGCCTATCACAGGCAGCCTAACAGCTGTGACTGCTGTTTACTTTGTCTGTTGGTGGTAATAGTATATGAATATAAATAGGAGATGGCAGGCAATGGCAATAACAGAACAAATGTCACTGAAACTTTGGAGAGATGCTAAATTGCAGCTTACGCTACACGAGAAGTTGACAGAGTTTTGTGGCAGAGTCTGAAATTGAAGGAAGAGAAGCAATCACTGTTGTGGGATTGAGCTGGCAACTCAATTGTAAATTAATTTCTTTGTTTAACAGCTTATGAGCAGTGTTAATCATATTATTGTCTCGGTTCTTATAACCTGCAGCATATTTATCCTCAGATCACCTGAGTTACATTAGAGGTATGATTTCCTTTGATTTACTGGGACACAAAAAAGACAAGTGTATCTTGCTTAATTTAGCAAGTATGTAAACTCCTGTTAGTGAAGATCTTAACAACATCCATCTCCACTAAACAGGTAATTTAAGATGTTAAAAAATTAGTATTGTGCATAAAGATGTTTCTTTGGTGAGATCAAATGATAAGGAAATTTTTTCCATTGACATCAGCCAATCAACCTTTAATCTCATGACATTATGGTTTTGGAGTATAATTCTAACACAGTAACTGCATTGTTTATTATTAATAAATTTCCGTATTTTAATGAGCTAGGCTTTCCTTCTATGTGAGGGAAAGCTGGCAAGTCCTCAGCATTACCTTTTTCAAACACAAACCACCATACATACAAAAAAATCCCACTACATTTCATTCTTATATGAATTATTAAGATCTTAGAGCTGCAAACTATGCTCTATTAAAGCACTGTTTCCCTTTAAAAGGGAAACTGAGTGTGTCCACACTGAAACACTGCAGGTGACCTGCTATCTGCACCAGAAGATGGACTCAAATGTGTAATTCTTGCTCAGGCAATATCACGACTGCCAGCTACTGTGATAGTTCTTGTTATCTGACCCATTCCTTACCACGGAAATGAAACCACCAGTTTATAAATGACAGAAACAATATTAGATCATAACACATTTTGTCTGATAATAGAGTACTTTTAGCAGTTATATGTAACACTTCTCATCTTCTGAGTGCTTCACTAACTTCACCAGATGAGGCTAAAATTGAACCAGTGACTTAAAGGTCAATCGCTCTTTTCATTGAAAATAAATTCTCAAAAGGCAAACCAAGGAACGCTAAAATAAATTAAGAATTTCTTTCTATAGAACATAAAATAAACGTAGTAAAGGGATCAAAAGCAAGAAGCGTCTAATGGTGAGAACACACTATTGAAATACCCTGTGTCTTGCTGTTTAGTTGCTTACTTTACACAGAGAGACATAAAACTTTGTTTTCTCAAGGTGCTGGATTAGTCTGGAGCAATACTGAATACAGTAAAGTCAACAGAATCTGAGGTTCCAAGTACAAATTAAAAATATAGTCTAAATAAGATACTAGGTGTCTCAACATTAGTCCTCGTTATTGCTACAAGTTTCAATCACTTTTCCATCCATGAAAGGATGAAAGCGGGTTTTTTTTCCTCTGAACTATTCAGGCATCTGTCTAAGACTCAGTGCCTAATGCAAAAATAAACTGGATAATGCTCACTAGAAATTTGTCTTCAGTGTTTCTTTTAGCTGGAAATAAGATCGACTCCAGAATAGCTTGGTGATTATAGCACTCAACTGAATTCAAAGCTATCCTTTGCCTCATCCCACCTCTTCCTGACTCAGCTAATAGTCACAGTCTGGGTTTCAAATCATCCCTGGCAGATGCCCTAAACCCTTTCTTCCTCCAGCCCAGATTATCAGCAATTCTAAGATGCTTATTCTTTTTCTAAGATAATCAGTGTCCGAAACCTAAGTTTTTTTCACAAATCAAATTTCTGCCTTAGCTTTTTCCTGGCCAATCACCAGATCCAAACGAAGAAAGGTGCTTCTGGGTTTAATCAGCCTCTGTCTTGCACCAGAAGTATGAGTGACCCTGAGCGCTCATCTCTAACATTTTCTTCTGTTACTGTGTCTGTCTATAAAAGTGAGAGAAAAGTTCAGAACTTATTTAGGAGTGTTTATTTTTAGACAGCTATTAACAAAGATACCACATAAAATAGCAGATTTCATAGAAAATGGTGCAAAATCACAATTGGTGCAACTAAAAGACACAAACAAAAAACGAAGCTCTGTAGGGAAGACATGAAAACCAAAAATGGTTTATTTTGTCTATTTTCTTAAAACAGAGCTGATGCAATGGATCATGCTCTAGAAGACTTTGCTGAGTGCCAGAGCTGCAAAAAATAAAAATGGATTCATGTTAATTTTAAGCTTTCAGGATCTCACTCCTGGGGTACTACACTCACCAATGATTAATTCAGAAACTTGGCAGACTGTGGTGCTTTGCCTGCAACTGTGCCAATGGGAATTACTCAAGCATAAAGTCTAATCTCAGATAAAGAAGCTGTGAGGAAAAGTCACAGACAGAAAGCAGTGTTCAATATTTGCCTTTTAGGGACATACAGGCGGACTCTCACTTCTTACCACTTAGCTAACACATCACAACATGAGTAAAGAACATATATATCCACACCATGACATTGGTGTTGGGGTTTTTTTTAGGATTAAAAAAAGAGTAAGTTATATCTCTATGCATCATACTGTCTCTGTAGCGCAGAACACTATTTTTTTTAGGTTATGTCCTCAGTAGTGGAAATTGGCATTTTCTGTTGAGCTCTGAGAATAACTTTTGTTCATAGCCTGGGCTCATTTTTTTGCTATTGTACTCAAATAGCCCAAACAATGCAAATATTACACATGAGGGGTTTCCTAGCAGATGGTAAACAGAGTTCAAACTGATTGTGGTGCATTCATTCCATCTGAAAAATGTTTCCTGTAGCTGTTCCTACAAGAAAGAGATTGACAGTCAGAGCTCAGCGTGAGAGGGAAGTTTTTGAATTCTCTTGCATTCTGGAGAGCATGTAGGTTAATCACCATCTTAAGATGTTGGGCAGGTAGCACAGCCAGACTGTGAAGCACAGAGATCAGAGGTGACTTCACCCCATGTGAGCTGAATGCAAAGGAAAGCAGCAGTAACATCTGAAAATTTAGGTTAAAGTGCGCAGTTATAACATGCTTTGCTGCAACGTTAAGGGGAAGAAAAGTTAGAGAAATGGATAAAGCTACTAACAGTTTGTCTCTTCATGTGTTTTCAGAGACCATATGCTCTTGTGCAGTTAAAAAACCAACTTCTTAACAAACAGCTTTACTATCAAGGTGACTTTGATTCTAGTTGCCCCAACCCTCTGTGGTTGCTTTCAGGAGCACTTGAAACAAATGGGGATGTGTGGCTTTGTTTATTAGAGAAATCACTGGGTTTGGGATTCTTTTTGCCTGCTTTAGGTCTTTGGGACGATAGTTCAAAGTTTTCAGTCCCTTTAAGGGAGGAACTTCGAAAGGTAAAAGAAAAAGCAATGCACCCACAGAGTGATAGGAAGGAAGTAGATGTCAGGGCTCTTCCTTGAATCATCCAAGGCATAGCCTGCTATTTACTGCAGGATAAGACAAGTAATTAGGTACATATCCATATGTAATTTTGAAACGTGGAAATTCACTAGCTGCTTCTTTGTGACTTCTAACAACATCATGAAGGCTTCTTGTGCTTGTTGACAGTACTCCTTCCCCCAGTTCAGGGGCCATCTGTGCCTTTAAATCATGTCATTCAAACAACAAGGAAGCCTTTTCACGTGAAATTGGGCCACTGCCTTAGGAACTCTGGGGCCTGTTAAGCAGGGTTGCAGTGCTTACTGCAATATCCTATTCCCATAATTCTCTATGCTCACTTAGTCTGTTTTACATGATCCCATTAACTTTTAGCAAATCTCTTCTACAAGGTGTAGTGAAATGGTATTTTCACAAAGGTCAGAAGAACAAAGTCAGATATATTGAGAAAGTAATCAATAAATATGTCTTTGCTGTAATATTTAACAATTCAGGGGATGAAAGGAATGCTTTAGCATAAAAATAGAAATTAGTTTTCCAAGCATGATATTTTCAGTTTTGCTTACTGTCCAACTGCTTCTCACTGAAAAGTGCCAGTAGCCTAAGCACGCTACTTCATAACTTTTTAAGACTTTTATTAGTATCAAACAACCTTTAATAGTTAAAAGTAATTTTTAAAGAATGACTTTATCAACTGTTCCATTTGATGAAAGGAAAGAAGGACACATTCCTTGTTTCTACCTAAGATGATTAGGATCAAAACTAATTTTCAGTGTTCATATTCAGTATATACAGATGATTTTTGGTTTAAAAGGCTAATAGGAGATAATTGTGGCTTTGCCAGAGATTATGTTAAAGACGCTCCAGTTCTGATTCTCCATACCACATAGAGAACTTACTGGCATGCTTTGCTCTTTTGCATAAGCAGAAAGCCTAGCCTACAGCACTTTTATTTCCTTTTACTATTATCACAAGAATGTAGCTCTAAACATTAACTCTCATGAAGCGTATCTGTTGCAGAATCATGACTGAAAAACTTTCCTGTCATCTCATGTTAAATTATTACTTGCTTCCTATGCCAGATATTCTTACAGCCTGTGGGAACTGTTCTTGTTTGGGAAAGAAAGACATTTAGGACCATGAGGAGTCTGGTATAGAGGTGATCATAGACAGGAGTGAAATAGTGGAGGGGGGAAATATTAAAGAGCTTCAAGATAGTCGCAGAACAAGGGCAAAAATATTTTCTCTCTTTTCAGAAAGAGGCTTAGAAATTTTATTCTACATATACAATGAAGCTACTGTGGTAAGTGCATGGATGATGAATGTTAAATTACAGATAGTAGCTACTGGTTAGCTTTTAAATATCAGTCTGCGTAAACCTCTTCAGAAGTTTCAAGAGAACATGCCTGTTGGATCTTCAATTATCTTGCCTGGGGAGGCTTTTGCTCTCTTCTGGAAGAAGTGCCTAGGTAGGCATATTGCAGGCAATAGTTAAAGACAAGTTAAATATCATATAATGTGTCACAGCTGTCTTATATGATATCATCAAAGAGTTAATGATCATAGTGTTCGTGGTTAAGACCAAGGTGTTATCACCAGAGCAATGCAAGAGGCCAGGCTCAATACAGCAGAGCAAAGACAGCATTTTTTTTTGGCAGCACTTTCTGTAGGAAAACAGTTGGGTACTTGCCAGCTTGTGCACTTGCATGAAAAGCCATCTTTTCGCTGTAGCATCTTTGGAATGAAATGGAATGACCCAAACTGAGGTAGTACTTTAAAAGGGGTGAAAAGGACTGAAAGTACAGATTCCCAAGTCTGAAGGCTTCAGCATAAGAAATCAGGGACCTGAATCCTCTTGACTGCATGAGATTGACAGAAAGGAACGGGACAGTCTTCTGGCACATGAGTTCCTAAGCCTGGGTTCCTAAGCTTGGGTAAGAGCCACCACTTCAGACCATGCTCAGTAGTTGGCCAGAACAACTCCCAAAGAATGGGTGGGTGCTTAGCAGCCAGATATAAACACGTTTTTTTCAGCAGGCAAGATTTCTTTGGAGCCTTCCTCACTTTCTGTCAGGACTTTGGTAATATTGAAAACTCTGGTAAATATTTTTATTTTGAGGAATCTACATTCTTCAATGAAAGATTTTTCAGCTGAAACATTTCTGTCAAGTTCTGTCAAACTTTGCTATACTTAGCACATTTGACCTTTCAGCAGTTCTCCTACTAGTTCTGACACATATGGCTCAACTCAGTGCCATGAAATACTTCATTTTTACTAACATGAAATTTGTTCTGTTACAGTGAGAGATGGTAACATGGCATTTAAAGTCACAGTCTCATCTAACTCATGTTTTATCTCTGTTCAGGTTAAGCATACATCATTCCATTTTCACCACTACCCACCAGGAGGGCACTGGGGCATCAATCACAATTATTTCATTTTCTCAGATGACAAAAACCAGGCAGACATATTTTCTTGCAAAATATAAATATTACCTGCAAACGTTCGTATTGTTTGTTAATGTGGTTTGAAAAAACAGCGATGACAACCTGGCATTGAAATTAAATTTAATTTTGTTTCTAATTAAGCAGAAATGAGTCCTGAAATTCAATAAAACCAAGCAGTAACTGGGGGATTGAGTGAGTTACCTTTTTCGATTATACTATAATCATGTTATATAGAAAGGCTTTCATGACCTTTAAAGCCACTTGAGAATCTAATAAACAGCATCAGGCCCAACTCTGTAAGAGGCAGATATTTTTGTCAAGCCACTGTACTGAAATTTTGTGCTTTTATATGTCATTTTTGTCTAATCCAGAATTGTTTTAGTATTTATTTTTATTCCATATATTAAGCTGTTGCTTAGTGAACTAACTGCAACATTCAATGTATATATAGTGCATGGACTTGTGCCACGAACCTCATCTTGTTTCCATGGTTTTCTGTTGTTTTCCATATATGTATAACACACAATTTGAAAAAAGACTAAATATCTTTGAGAGGAGGAATTGTCAGGCAATCACAAAGAGGCACTGGGGCACCTTAAGGTTATATTGCTAGCTGTTTAACTGGGAACAGCCAGTTAAACGAGAAGACTGAGAATCTGGATGCGTGGAGTCTATTTATGCTTCTGTCACCAATGCATTATATGTACTGAGGCAAATCTCTTTACCTCATTATAAGATGGCATAGAAATATTTCTCTCAGAAGAATTCTGCAGAAACACAGGCAAAAAACTATGTTTCATGCCTATTTCTGATGAAGATTTATTTTTATTTTTTAGAAACTTTTCCTTGAAAATAGTTGTTTTTCATTTCTTTCATAAAGATAAAATCCAAATGGCATTTAATGCCCAAAAGTTGGCTTGAAACTGAAAAAATACTGGTTTTTCCCCAGTAAAAAGAGCGCTTTTAGGAAAAAAAAAGATGTAATGAATGAACCATTTTCTGCTGGGGAAAAAATGCTTTGAAGGAATTTTTGTAATCAGTTCTGGTGCTGTATATCTGAGATATCTTCCCAAAACAGTCTTAAATAAAATACAGGCAAGTGAAGGATGGGATAACCTATCCTCCTAAATGATGCCAGAGGTGAATTTGGCTGGTGCTGTTCACTGCTTAGGGAAAGAAAAATGTTAATGGTCCAGCTGCTCTCTAAGATTCTCTCTATTCACTTTCAAAGTTGTTATAATATTGATGTCTGGCTCACACAAATGCAAAACAACCAACAAACATTGTGTAATAAGAATTGACTTTTGGGCAAACTATTTTCAAACATTAAAAATATGTAATCCACAATCAAGTATCTCTTAATTAAGGGTCTCATTGAGAACATCACAAAGAAATCTGCTAAAATAGCAACTGAGTGTTCAGGAGTTGTTGTATTTCTTGTATTTTTTATTTAGGTTTACCCACTATACTTGTGCTTTTCTTTTTCATTACCTTTACCTGGTATTTCTGGATGTCTTGCATTCCATCAGTGATTGCTACCTGTAAAGTCACTGACATAGCGTTTCCTTTTCTAGAATTGAAACAATGCAACCCATTGACATTTTAAATGCCAAGCAAAAAGTTAAAAAGGCTTAAAGGGAAGAATTTTCATATATTTCTACATCTGACCCTGTAATGGGGTGGTGCACCGTTGGGATAGATATCAGTGCATGACATCTAGTGGTAGATGGAAGAGATCCATTGATCTGTGCTATCAAGGAAAGGTTCTTAAATTACTACATCCACATGTACCTAGCACAAGGGAAAATTATTCTTATCTAAAACCAAGTGATCAAATAAGACAAATTTATTCTTTATGTATCCCTGGGCAATATATCCAGACAGACTCATAGTCTGTTTTCTATTTTAAGGGGTAGGCTTTATAATAAACATAAATTCCTGTTTCCTTTGAAGAAATTCTGAGAGGTGTTTGTTTAGATACATTAAAGGTTTTCCAAGCAATACTCACAGAACGATTCATTAAGAAAAAATATAGCACATAAGGGTTATATAATAATTAGAAAACTCTTTATTTTTCTGTAAGTGGTAGAGTGTTCTAGGGAATTCCAGGAAACACAGCAGTCCTGCGTTTTCCAAAGTGATACCCTAAACTTCCTTGACCTCCTAATACCGACATTATATTCTCCAACGTGAATTATAGTAAGAATTTAAACTGGGTTGAGGAAGAATAATAACAAAATAACATTAAAGTATTCCTCTAACTTTAGACTGAAGTTTATTTGCAAAGATGGAGTGGCTGCTTACAAAGGATCTGTATAAGATTTATATACATATATATCCTTTCATGTATCCGGTTTACTAAACTACAATTTTAAAAACTGGGTAGTTCTTTCCAAGTGTAGAGAGTCATACTGGGTCAGAGCCTAGCTGTATACCACGCTAGAAAATCAGTCTCAAACTGTTGGTCAATGTTCTCAGCAGAGGGAGACATTTCAGCTTTCTGAATTCCCTTCACTATCTTTTTGTATTCTCCCTTCCCTTTTATCTCCTGGCTAACACTGTTCCTAAAAATGTTTTGATATTTCTTTACACAACTACTTTTCCCGACATTTTACTAGGAACTTTTTTTCCAGATGTAATTTTTCCAAAAATAAGACTTCCCTGATTGAAAACAAAACTACCTAAAACAAACCCAGACCAAAAGTTCTTTCTCAAACCCACAGCATGACACTACAAGTTCAACATGGGGAGAATGGAATAACGTGTTATCTAGATAAAACAAGATATACACTTGTAAGGCACTATTATTCTGATTCAGCCATCATCATTTATGGTGCCATCAGTTACCTGATCACACAGGCCAACACTGAACTCAGCAACATCCCCTCAGAAGTCTTCCTTCAAGCAATCCTGCCATAGGTTCCTGTGGGCCCAGCTCCTCCGCTGCCCACTGTGGTGCCAGCATCGCCTGCTGGACACAACGGACAGAGATGGCTCCTCAGTGGCCCTTCACATGGAAGGACACCACTGAGAGAGCTCAGCAAGGTGTGGCCAGCCCCAACAGAAGCCACACCCAACAGGAAGCTCCTCTGACTAATCGGCTGCTGGTTAAAGTAGCCCTGGCCTCGCCCACCACCCAAACCACAACCACCTGAGTGAGGGCAGAGACACAGAAACGCAGGTGGGCCAGGTTCTGCCTCTGGACCATGAAGCCAATAGGAAAAAAAAACCAGTCTGCTAGGTTGTGACTCATTCAGAGGTCAACTCCAGCTTGGGGACCACAACTCAGACCCCAGCACTTCAGGCACCAGATTATCTTATCTGAAATGAGTTTCCAGATGAGTTCACCAAGTAACAGAATGTTTAATGGAACTTGTCAGCCCGAATTATTAAAATCGGCAAAAGTATCAACAACTGAAAAAGAGATTCTTGTAATAGAAACTCACAAGCCACAGTGACTGGATAGTGCGTAACTTCATTGCCAGCAATGCTATGCTAAGTGAGCAAGTATACCTCTTTTCCATGTATTTCTCTAAAATAAAAATGCAAGTTAAGTTCTTTCAAAGTTAGCATATTTGGAAAATAGTGCAGCAACTGGGGTGGGAACAGTATTTTATTCCTTTGGATATTTGCATGCTAATCCTGGTTTATCGGACACAATAAACAACCATAAGATGAAAAATGTTTGCAAGAGAATGCCCAGCCCTGGAGATGTGCTGGCTGCTTTCCAATGAGGACAATGAAGCCAAGAGCAAGGAAGGTTTAGCAGGTACAAGAGACATTGTGGTCCTGCCTATGAGCAAGAGTGGAAAATCAGGGCTGAGGTAAGTTGACAGAAGGAAGCAGTTGAGGCTCAGCTGGTATTCAGACAAATGTCTGCGTAAATAGGTATGGGCATGAATCTGTATTATCATTCTTAACTCTACCTCCTGTACCACATAGCAGTAATAACCATTAACCTTTTCTGAGGTCTGAATACAGAGATTGCCTGTTTAACGTAATGGCAAAGACATCACAGGGACAGAATACAGCACATAAAGAACAGAAATGATCTGTAAAAGGACAGTGCAGAAAGGAATTTCTACCGAGCCTCCTTCAGTAACAATGACCTTTGCAGAGTCCTTAGTTTCACTAAGTTCATACAGTTGCAAAAGAAATGTTATGGAAATATTTGTTACATAATGTGAAATAACAGGACAGAATAAATTACTTTTGGTAAACAGTAATGTCCAGTTAAGCTACAACCAGTGTGTCTTTACTCACATGTTTTCTGGTGCCTTGGCAACACAAGGCAAAAACTCCTTATGAGTCCTGTGTAGAAAGAGGTAAATACAATAAACATAGTCAAAAGATGCTTGACCTTTTGCACAGAGCTACTGTTGCAATTACCCATTTGTATGATGGGGAATTGCAGCAAGACTGGGTAAAGGGGAACAAAGTGGTCACTCTGCATGTAAAACAAGCCAGCAAATGCTTGTTCTTGAAGTTCCTCCCAAATTCCCTTCCTTGATACACACACACACACATGTGCACACATGTCTCTCTCTGGTTGTCTCCACGGTAACAGGAGCATCAGGGTTTTGCTGCTGCAGCAAGGTTTGGAAGCCGCCTTTGCTCAGCAAACCAGTTGCCCAGCTGGTGCTTGGGTGCAGCAACAGCAACTGCTGGGGATTCTCCCGGTATCCAAAGGGCTACTAGCTGTTAGACACACTTGGCCGCCGTACCTGACATGCATTGCTATTTCTTTTGGCCGTGGGTGTTTTATACTGACAGGTGCTGAAGTGCTTTGTGGCATTCCTGCATTAGGCTGAGGGATTAAGTGCCTCCAGGTTTATTTTTGCAAGGAGCTACCAACTCAGGACAAAAAGTGCACGATATAATGAGACCCCAGGAACAGAAGTGCTCTATTTTTGAAGCTTGGAGAGCAGGTAAATTCCTACTAAAGGTGTTGCAGTTTGCATTGTCTGCAGGTAGTAATCATACTACCTACTACACTAGCACAAATCCCTGCCCTCATCTCTGAGGTACCATGAGAGTCAAGCGTACAGAGGTTAAGTCAGAATCTTGTCCCCTTTAGGCTTCTGATGGAAGAGAAAGGACCTAAACACAGATGGAGGAGTTTAACGTCCTCTGCCCCACTGATTCTCATGGAAGCTGATGAGAACTCTTCTTACTATCAGCTAGTAGGCACTTTTCAGAGTTAGGAAGTGGAAGCCCAGTGATAAGTGCAACATTTATAAAAAGATCTTAGTTAAAGTCCTACACAGAAGATACATGAAGAAAGAAATCCATTATGTTGCATATTTTTAATAACATTGAGCACAAATGTGTACCTGAGGTAGGTCAATCAATTTCCTGCTAGATATTCCTCTTATATAGTGAATTTTTGCTCAGTGGTGGTATATTACCTATTATGTTAGCTAAACTGTATTGTATAATTAGCATTATAGCAGTGCTGTTCTATTAACTTTAATTAATAATATCTTTTTCTCTTTAATGTGTACCTTCTGAAGACCAAAAAAAATCAGAACTCTTGCAGAATGGATAGTTGACCACGCACCTAGAAATAGGAAAGGTTTTAATCTCTTTCCCAGTAGGGTGGTGCAGGCTTGTAACTTTAGGAAGCAGAACAAGAACACTGAATCTCAAATGCTTGATCTTAGAACTTGAGTGATGCTAGCTGGAATCCCAAATTCTGTTTTTATGACATAATAATAGCAATAATAATCACATTTTTCATTCATAACTTCTGTATAACATTTTGTCCTACAGCTGTGTCATCACTGAAATAAATCTTCCTCTGTGATAGATGTTGGCAAACAAACAGACCAGGGAAAATCAGCACAGCAAGAGAGGGGAAGAGAAATTTTGGTCAAGGACTCAGGGACAAATCCTGCTGACAGTGAAATTGCCGTAGGCTCTTTAATGTCCATGCAGCACAGAAAGACCAACGCATAGTAAATGTCATGGCATTCCATTTATTTGCTTTTCATATACTGTTTAAATGCTTCCCATAAAACACAGTCCTTCCAATAGCGTTCTTCTCCATTTATCATTCTGGTGCAGAGATGCTTTTTTTTTTCTTGTCTGCATGTTAATTGTTGGCATCAGTCTTTTGCCTCTTTTTTTCACGTGGACATTTAGATTTTTTTTAAACTGTTTTATTATAAAACATTCAGTCAGCAAAAGCCCCCAACTAGCCTGTTCACTACTTCTGTTTCTCTTTTTTCTATTTATATATTTGTATTTTGATACCTATTACTGAAAGCAAACTAGGAAACACTTGTTTGGTGCTTAAAGGGCTAGGTCAATATTTCATATTCATATGTTCAAAATAAGATTTGTCTCAAAAATCCTCAAATTGTAGCTGTTGATTTAACCATATGTTTCTGTTAGCGTTAAATCTCTCCTGCATGTTTTGTCCACTTATTCACAATCACTCTCTTCAGCTGCATGTTATCATTAGAGTCAAGTAATTTTCCTGAGTCAAGTGATGTCCTTTAATAACATTATAATTCAATTGAGCTCCAATCCCAAGGAAGGCATTAAGGTGTAAATACATTTTAAAAGTCATCATCATGGATAATTCAATGTATGGCTAGCGAGGGCCTTTTTTTTTTCTTCATTGTTTTTCTTTGTTCAATTTTTTTCCTAACCTATGGCTTTTTGTGAATAAGATCATTAGAGAAATATCTCTCAAGCTTAAATTCCATATTACAAAAACAGCCAAGATTTGAGGAAATGATTTCAAACAAAAAAACAGAGACAAGAGAGACAGACTTCACTGCTGTGGGCCCACTGGGAAGTGGCTGGACTGTGAACAGGAATGCACTGAGCCTGGATTGTGGCATGAAAAAGAAGTAAAATCTAAAAGGAAAAAAAAAGGAAAGGAAAAAGCAGGAACCCCTGCAGCCATTGCATTTGACTTTCTAATAATGTCAGTCTCAGAGGAGAGCAGAGATAGAAATGAGAAAGGGTGCACTTGTGATGCAGTCATTCTTCCTGTCATTGCCTTTATGGCTTTTCAGCGGGCCACAAAAGGCCAAGCCAATAGAATATGAATGAGATGCAGCCATGGCCCCACCAAGTAAGTAGGAGGCATCCTACTCCCTGTTTGGGTCCTAATAGCTTTTTCCAGCTCAGTAATCTCTCACTGTAAAGGAAAAATAAGACAAGGCAAACAAACAAAAAAATATCCTCCCTCCCCATACCCTGTCACTGCTACCTTCCCTTTGATTATTGTTCTGAAGAGCTTCAGAGAACTGGAAGACTTAACAGTCGACAGAGATGTGGTGACGTAAAGCCCTCTTGGAGTGAGTTTTATTCCCATCAAATAGACTAGGATTAAATGTGCAATATTATTAGTCAGTTATGGGTAGAAAGATCTGACAGATAGGCATGAGGTCAAAAAAAGGGTTAAAGGTACAGAGAATTTGAACAATGGATGTTTTCACCAGGAATTATATATCTGAAATTCCCCAGGAGAAAGATGGAGTGAAGGTATTCCACTTAATACCGCAAGTGCATAGAAACCATATCTAATCTCCCTTTCCCAACAATTATGCTAAAGACACCTGTCACTGATTTCAGCTGTGATCTAGACACATTTCCAGCCCCGTATTTAAGATTCTGATACATTGTTCTGCCTCTCTCAGGCGCTGCATGGGTTTCAGCAACAATAAAGCCTAACAACAGGAAATTTCAGATGACACAGGGGAGCTTTGTGTTATTCAGCAGGGCACTTTGTGGGGTACCTCAGGCAGACTCATGCTGGAAGCCGTAGCATAGCCACAGGCTGAAATAATTTTATGTATGAAGATTATGCTATTTTGATTAGGTTAGAGAAAGCTCTTCTTATTTAAATATATAATTGTACCATATACATTTGCTTGTTCAGTTGAAGCTAGCTCAGGGATACATATGGGCTCCGTTGAGATGAAGGGAAAATCTGGACAACAAGGTTAGGTAATTGGGCCAAGGACATTTCAGAATGTCAGAGTAATGTTTATAAAACAAAATATTCCTCTGGATCCTGTTAGCTCTTAGTCTCTACTGCCAAAGGCCTTATGAACTCATTGGAAGTAGAACTGGCAGAGCTGCAGATTAGACTGAATTAAGCATGAATCCATGCATTTCATTGCATCTTTTTTGAGATACATGTGATTAAAACATTGCATTTACTTCAATATTTATTTCATTATACATAAACTTTGTCTGTGAAAGGCAGAAATTTTCCTTGACATGTGACTTTAGCTAATGTTATTGGCAGAACACTAGTTCATTAGTTACAATTTTTTTAAAATACAGTTTACATTGCATCTTTAACTTGCTTGAAATAAGATACTTGAATAAAGCATTTTTTGGGATTTGTTTTACTTGATTGTCAAGAAGACAGTGGTGTTGAAAAAAATGCATCTTTGGCAATGTACACTGCCCTCGGGCTTTTGGATATAGTTTGGACATGGAGGATTAATTTGTTCGGCAAAATACTTTTTTTGGGATGATGTGAATATTGACAAAGGTGATTCCTACAGGATGAGGGTCAAATCAGTTTAATCTATTTCTAGGGAAAATACACTGAGAAGACTCATCTCTACCTTAGTAAAAAGCATTCTGTGGTGCTATTTCTTAAGTTCAGTGGCTGAAGCCAAGAGGACTTAGTACTATCCACATGGAACAACCACAGGCTAAAAACCACGAGTTTTGCATTTAAAATATAGGTCTTCTGTTCAGCCTGAAACCTTGCACAGCACCTATGCACTGCTTAAAATGTGCAGACTCTATCTCTGATGGATCCAGCTTTTAGCAGGAAAAGTAGAAGCATCTTGATCTTTCCTGATGCACTCAGTACAAGGCAGAGCTGGGAACAGAAGCTACTAGTTCCCTCTTTTAACAATAATTGTCTCACCGACAACATTGAAAGTAATATCTGACTCTGAAGTAATCTTTAATGAGGTTGTGTATATGTATCATCACTGTATTCTAGGAAAATATGCTTTGAACCACTGACTTTGCCTGTCTTTAGTATTTTCCCTTATTTCTGTTTTTCTTCTTCAGTTTCATCTCTTAATTTCTATTATAAATTAGATAACAATAACCTATCTTTCTTTCTTTCCCTCTGTCTCTCTCCTCCTAGATAGTCACAGCTATCCATATCCTAGGAAAGAATTATAAGAGTATTTTCTTGTACGGAGTTTAAATGCGCCAATGCATCACTTTAATCTCTTATCACCTTAAATCATATTTCAAGGAACTAAACTTGTAAAGGCTTAAAAAAGAAGCAATAAAATTGTAAATTATTCTTATTCTAAGTCCATATCTCCCACCCACACCTGTTCTACTTCAACACCTGCCCTCCAGCACTGTCAGGGCAAGACTGCGGCATGGAAAAACAACTATAGCATTATGACAACTACGTGATAAAAACTTCTCAGTAACTTGATTTAGACCCTAGCAATCTTTCTTAGTGGGTTTAAAAAAAGTGACTTCCTCTGTTGCATGATGCCATTGAGAAGTTCCATGTACAACTTCAATGTACAGGATGCCCATTTCATCGTAGTTACATCTCATATCCAAACTTGTTTTTTTTTTCTGTCCTTGACTTGCCATGGAAAACTTACATTGCCCCATCTTTTTGTCTTGCTGAATTGTGCAATTTGCAAGATAGCTGTAGTGTCCATTCACGCTCTCCCAATATAAAGAAATTCTGGCAACCTACTAGTACGTGCATAACAGTATATTCTGAAGACAAATCTTATCAGTCCTACAATTCATAAGAACACCAGCTCCCTCAAATCAGATTCTTTACTCATGGAGGCTTGGCCTTTTGTAGAGATATGTACAGAGTATTTCAGAGTGAGGATCAAAAAAAGAAAGAAGAAATACTAAAATAAATTAAATTGAATAAGAAGCAACATTCAGTATTGAAGTCAGTTACTTTGGAGCAGAGCAATCTGGATTTACATGTTCACGTGGTTCAAACGTGGCAGAGATAATGTATGAGAACACTTTAGGATGAGGTGGGGAAAGATGTTTAAAAACCTCTGTTCATAGAAGACTCTAGGTAAGTCCCAACACAGAGAAATTCAGCTCTCTGGTTTGATAGAAATACTAAGTATGGACAAGTTTGAGATAAACTCACAGTTTATACTTAATCAGTTTTTACTTTAACATTAGAGGTATAAATCCTGAGTTGCCATCTAGAGAAAGAATTGTTGAGTGAATATTTCTGAGTAAAACTACTAAATTCAATGATATTCTGTATAATTTTGTAACAATAATTGTTACTGTCAAGTGTTCGGATAAGGTCTAGAAAAAAAAAACATACAGTGAAACTATAAGCTTTGATTTTTTGATGGCTCCTTTCATCTGAGAATTCCTCCCTGAAATGTAGTACTTGAGGTTCATCATTCAGAGTTTACCTGTTCCAAGTATCCAAAATAAAGATGCGTAATGCAAGTAACCAGACACATCTGATGCAGTGAATTCTATACTGCCTAATACATATTGAGAAAAGGGTTTCAGAGTTTTTGATGAACAACTTTCAGTCAACCTATTGATTACACACAGATACCTAAGAAATATTGGCAAAAGAAGGCTGGTTTTCAAACAACTCATTCATCAAAGCAGGGGTGTTAAACTCATAACATTATTCATTAAGAGTAGTTTGAATAATTTGACCTGAAAGGCATTATTTAAAAAGAATAAATATTTAAAAGCTCTATATCTAACAAAAGGTGATTTAACCACTGCTTGTCACCAAATAATCCATTGGCAATTATCCTTTCCTGTTGAATGAATCAACATAATGAGCGACTGCTGAAGCAAAAGGAACCATCATTTATCATTAGAACAATATACTGTATATGTGAGAATGATAACTGAATCCAAGAGCCATCTCAGTTTTACAACCAGTGTATTAAAGAAAATGGAAAAATAATTGTAGTAATAGAAAGAACAACCATTTAAGTGTTAGTAAAACAAAGATTAATCATGCAAAAATTACTACATCAACAAGTCTCTACTCACATCAGGCATTTTTTACCTCCTGTTCCTTTTAGGCAAATCCAAGACAGTGCAGAAACTAGAGAAATAAAACAGAGAAGATGGAAATGGTTTGAAAAACATAGTAAGTTGCAAAAGAATAAAAAATAAAGATTTAAGTCTCTCAGTGCATTTCGATTATTCTCCGACCAGTTTTGTATGCTTTAAAGGAAGACAATACAAATATCCAATTCCCCCAAACATATAGCTTTTGGCTTAAAAACTGAGTGGTGTGCTTTCAGGTCTGGAGGACTGGAAAAAAAAAATTAAATTTATTTTAGCCATTTTCATTATATAACATATACATGTTTAAAATTCATTGATATGTACACATAGCACCTTAGACCTATGCATACTCACTATGGATGTGTGTATGTGCGAAAGAGGGGAAAAAAAACCCCACCCTACAATAAGCAACAGGCTTTTTTCTGAAAAAAGTAGAAAAATAGTTAAAGCAATAGTGGTGGTGTGCACTAGCCAGTGCTAATCATTTAAAGAAATGGTTGTTCATAGGATTTAGGATTTCTCTTTCTGTTTGTCTCCCTGACTCCATTCTCTTCTCGTCTTCTTTAAAATGGCTGGCAAAGTTGCAGTTGAAAACCCTGCCCTATGCTCTGTCTGTTAAATTCCTAAAATTTCATGTTAATTTGGAAAGTAAATGTGGCAGCCTTGTGACAGGTGTAGCAGACAGACAGAAATTATGCCAGAGAAAGAGCCACACTAGCTAACCAGATATGTGGAAAGTGATTTAAATATACACCGCTTGGATGGTTATGTATACAATTTGTCTTTGCTATTTACCTCTTACTTTTTTCCATTTCTCTATGTGCATGTACCGATTGGGAAATAGTAAAGGCAAGGCATAGAATTTACTGATGAGAAAGCCCCAGTGGAATTAGAAACATTAAGACTGAATCTTTAAACATTTTAAGAAAAAGTCTTGTAACAGCTACCGTGCCTCTACTACTTGAGGCTAAAAAACCTCACGGACAGTAATTTGAGAAAAAAGCAGAAATGTCAAATGCATCCCTGTTCTGTGCCTGAAATGGATATTGGACACTATCCTATGGGAAGGAAGTGGGCATGGAAAATTATCTACAGCAGAAGGGCTGCCAACATACACTAAATTTAAAGAATTGCAGATCTGTAGGCATAAATAATATGTAACTGAAGAGCTAGAATTAACTAGCTGAAATGCTCCATGAAACTTTAATGTTAATATTTAATAAGTATTGGAAAACTGGAGAAATTAAAAAGAACTAGAGGATTGCCATTTCCATTCCATTAACAGT
This sequence comes from Eurystomus gularis, assembly GCA_013400335.1. Lineage (NCBI taxonomy): Eukaryota > Metazoa > Chordata > Aves > Coraciiformes > Coraciidae > Eurystomus > Eurystomus gularis. Next base: position 23,308 of record VZZY01009297.1, read on the forward strand.
TTAAAAAAAAGTAGGCAGCTTCAGGCTGGTTATCTTAGAAAAGTAGTTGGTAATTCATGACTCCACTGAGATGTTTGTGCACACTGCACTTTCTGATTTTTAATTTTTTTTTCCAAGTAGCTTTTTGGGTATAACAGCATGATTATCAAAACACAGTCCACCAGTGCTACAGGCATACAGTAGCACTTCTGGGGCATTTAATAGAAGAGTACAAGATAAGGTCTTTATTTATGGGGTTTTTTGAAAACTATCTTGTGCAAAAGAATAATATTTCTTGACATACCATGAAGATAGAATGAATTCAGAATAAAAACAAAAATCCTGCCATAAAGTTCTGTCATTCAAAGTCAACTTTTCTCTTTTGTCCTTATTTTATTTTAGCAAACCTGATGGAGCGGAGCAAGTTATACTGTAATAGTGATTTGCATCAGGGATCCATGAGTGCTGGCTATGAGCCGTGAGACAGCAACTATGATGAAATAAATAAAGTTGTATTGATGGTATTGTTGTATCATGGTGTGAAGCATCAGACACTGGCCTCAGCAAATCAGAGGAAGAAATCAAAAGTTATGGTAGACAAGTTTTTGGATGTGGTATGAAAAAATCTCTCAAGAGCGTCTGGTTGACTTGCCCTGCTTATATACTCAGGATGATATTGTTCACTTAATTCTGAGTCAGACAGGATTTTCCACCTTGATTAGGCTGACAAAGTTCTGATACTGGTTTTGCTTTCAGTTTCTAACCTTTCTCTAAAACGTAGAATACAGTAAACTTCTTATGATCATATGGATATCATCTCTTGAGAACACCTCAGGGGTTTTTCTACTGATTTTTCCCTCAAAATCTACAAGGAATACAAAAGCACAAGCGTCTAAGTCATCAAAACTACAGCCAACATTGTGGAAAAAACAAAAAATAGGATGTTGGTGTGTCTTTTTGATACCAGCTATGCATGTTCTTCAA
>VZZY01009298.1:0-10359 GCA_013400335.1 Eurystomus gularis
AGCTGGCAGTGCGCTCATGCAGCACAGAGGGTCAACCATATCCTGAGATGCATCAGGAGGAGTGTGGCCAGCAGATCAAGGGAAGGTGATTCTCCCCCTTTACTCTGCTCTTGTGAGACCCCACCTTGAATACTGTGTCCGGTTCTGGTGTCCCCACCATAAAAGGGATGTAGATCTGTTGGAATGAGTCCAGAGGAGGGCCACAAAGGTGATCCAGGGGCTGGAGCATCTCTGCTATGAGGATAGGCTGAGGGCACTGGGATTGTTCAGCCTGGAGAAGAGAAGACTCTGGGCGACCTTTATAACTGCCTTCTAATACCTGAAGGGAACCTACAGGAAGGCTGGAGAGAGACTTTTCACAAGGGTATCCAGCCATTCTAAGTTTCTATGATTTTATGATCTCAACTGTAATATTTGTTAATGCATACACAAATGGGCAGACATAATGTTCTGCATTAGGCTTAGCTTTGAGATTTCCCAACACTGACTGATTAGCTGAAACTTCTAATTTTGTAATATTGAAGTGTATAATTGCCAAAACAGGGTTGCTTTTAGAATACAGCACACAGATGCAATGTTTATGGTTAAAAAACTAAGAGCTACTTTGTCTTCAATTTTTTAATAACTCTATCTAAATCATAATTTGTAGGGCAGAAAATACCTCTGCACTTTGTGTCATGTATATTGTGCGCTTATTCATTTGTTATGTTGGGTGTTTTCACGCTTTCTATGTTTCCTGATTACATGCGTTATTCAAACCATTAGGGATTAAGCAGCTGGAAACCTGAGATGACAGATAATACAATACTTTTGTCTGCTTACAGTTAGTACCTATGTTTCAGAAGCCCTGTTCAGTACCAGATTGTTATTGTGGGCTTGCTTTCTCACACAAACACTGGGTTTAGGGTAATTTTTATCATGGAAGTAAGTAGCAATGAAATTTCCTATTTATTTGTAGTATTCCTCCTTTCAAATAGGGATCACTTTGCTTTTAAATAAGAAGCTTTATTTATCTCTTCAGGAGTCACATTTGTATGATAAAGCTTTCAAGAAGGAATCATTAAATACCTCAGGAGGGTATTTACAGTTTCTCTATTAAGCTACAGGAAAGCAATTTTTGCTGAGTATGGTAGCATATTTGTGACTTGACACTGAACTTGGGCAGCTGCAACAGAAGCAGTGAAAAGAGGGAGTCTTGAAAAACCTGTTTGCTTTTTATTGTTGAAAACCAAAACTCGTGTACTGTTTGACTTTATGAAAATGACAACTGTTCATTTGTAACAACCAGTCTGTGATTTTTTTTTTCAGTCCTCCCACCCATGTAATCACTGTTAATGGCAAGGAATGTATAAACTTTGCATCATTTAACTTTCTTGGACTTTTGGACAATGAAAAGGTTAAGGTGAGTTTTTCCAGTTATTGTATTTGTGTGATTTGTATGTTATCCTGGGTCAGGCCAGTCCCAGGCACAATTACAAACTGGGTACAGAGTTGGTTGAGAGTAGCCCTGAAGAGAAGGACTTGAGGGTGTTAATTGACGAGAAGCTCAACATGAACTTTATCACACAAACTTTTTCTTTACTTTGTACGTTATCCTGAAATTAAGATTGACTTCAGAAAGCACTAACTTTGTCAAGGAAGTATGCTTTTAAAGCAGCAAGGAAGATTATAAACCTTGAAATTTTGTGCTATTGAAGTTTGACTTTTTACTAAATTTAATCTGCTGTACTCACTGCATATTAGCTGATTATCAAGTTAAATTAGTATCCAATGTCCTTAATCATCAGAATATGATTATGATTAAACACTTGTCTAAAATAGTTTTGATATGAAATTAATTAATTCACATAATTCAGGGCATTATTACACTTTCTGTAAAGCAAGTCATATTACATGATGCCAGAACTGGCCTGTGTACCTTGTTATGAAATTGTCTGTAAAGTGTGTAGAAGAGTTGGAGAACTAGTATAGGAACAAATATTTCATGTAATTCTTTTCCGTTTAAGAGTGCGGCCCAGGCATCTCTGAAGAAATACGGTGTTGGCACTTGTGGACCTCGAGGATTCTATGGTACTTTTGGTGAGTAACTTCTTTTGGTCTGCCTTTAAAGGTGTTCAGACTGGTTTGGTAATTCAGCCAAAATACTTCTATATATGTAAGCAGCAAATTACTTCTATCACAGTGAAGAACAGTTGCCCTCTGAGACACTTTTTACTGTAATTGTTAAGGATTGGTAGGGTTTGTTGTTTGTAGTTTTGTTTCTTATTCATTTTATATGTTTTCTTACTCTTTCTAATGCTGGTCATGGAGGAGAGTTGCAAAGTTAAATATAATCCGTTTTAGAAACGATCACTGTAGTAGAAAGAAAAATAAACATTAGAATTTAATCATGCATGATGAATCAAAGTGTAAATTCGTAAGTTTCTAAGTAGACCACAAGAGGGCAGTCCAATTTCTATGATAAAAGATTCTTAGTTATGTTTTATCTGATGCTGTATTCAGAAGGAAGTTTTCCTTTACTGGTAACTTCAATGTTGTAATTAAGATATTTTATGATGCGAGCAGGTGTTACTAAGGGTCTTTTAATTCTTTTTAAGAAGTAGTAAGTTGTTAACTACCAGCCTCTGGGAATAGTGCATGGAAACCAAACAGTAATACATGAACAGCTGCTCAGTTGCAGGCTAAAACCATTGACTCATCATCTTGTGAACTTTCTAGTCTCTTCCCAGAAGGGACGGAATTCACAGTGTGTTTGTACCCAAGTTTTTGCAGAGTTGGCTTCATATAACCTGGACCTTAATCTAAGATTAACTTGGACTTTTCTCAGTTAATCAAGCTTTAAGCAATAAACCAGGTTCTGTACTTATTTTGGTTTGTTAGAAGTCTGTATATCAGAACAAAGTTGAGACTTGGATATCAATCTTATAGATTGTTCCTTAACCTGGAACCATAATTCGTTTCTAAAGAAGGTGATAGTAGCCCATTGATGAATAGAGAGCTTTTAGGAAGCTAGATTCCCTCACTGATGACAGTAGTTAAGCAGCGATCTGTTGGAATTCATACAGACTTTCCCCCCCAAAATACTGAAAAGCTCAAAGAAACTTGTGCACTAATGCCTCCCGCCTTTTGAGTCCAGGCTGATTTTAAGTTTTGTGAAATGTTTTGCTTTGCTTCTTTCTAGTTACTTTTTCAAAACAGACAGGATAAAAGTTGGTTTTTCTCTGGTAAGTGAGAGATTCTTTGGGTTGTTACCTACCCTCTTTGGAGGTCTAATCCTAAAATGCAACCAGTATAGCGTTTGCATTTAGTTTGGTTGCTGTTCACTGCCTTCTGAATTATAAATGATAAATGCTTCATTTCACAAAGCAATACCTGCTGCATGACATCACTAGTGAAGACATGATGCTGTACCCACATATCTGAGATATCATATTTTATGGATAAAGTAATGGAGAAATGGTTTAAAATTTGAGACAAGCAACTGCTGCTCCTGTTGGATCATACATTGTCTTCCCATTTTCCCTTGATTTTAAACATTTGAGTATTGAAGGATTATGAATCTCTGATAAGACACATTTCTTACATCTGTAATGGTCTATGCCTTGAACTTTTCACACAATTTTTGTGCTGTAATTTTGCTAAACGAGTCGTGTCCAGAACTATGTAGTTTTTTCTTACTTAACTATATAGGATTTAATTAATGATTGTCAATTGTTGTCACTCAGACTTAGCCCCTCTCAGGGACTGATATTTCTTATCAATATTAGAGATCTCTTTATTTAGAAGTGCAGATCTCATGTTATAATTAATTTTTAATGGAGACTTGATTCTTCATGTCTCTACTTGTTTGAAGTGATTTATTAATTTAGTGAGTCTCTATTAAGACATTTTTGCTCTGTGCTGTATCCCTGAAAACTGCATCCATGCCTTTATCCTGTAAGTTTGAAACACCGGTATATTCACACATAACTGAATCTTTATGGCTGTTTTCTTCATAATAACAGCTGAGGGGTGTATCACTTTTTTGGTGGTAGAGCCTTTTTAAGGCTATTGTTGATTTCCTAGTAGCCACAATTTCAGTACTACTGTGAGGATCAGGACTGCCTACCCAGTAAAATATATAAAAGGTGATGTGGGATTTAATCGCAGTTCTTTGGCTTTTAACTTGCATGGGAGCACTTACTAGGCACTAAACTGACACTTCATAGCAGTTGTTGAAAACATTAGCTTTATTAAAGTTTCATAATTATCTAGAAAGCTTTTCCAGTCATATCTTCCTCTTTGCAAATGTATTCTAGAAAGTGTTTGTGGCTTTCACTTAAACTAGGCTAATCCAAGTGATGTAACCACACTAAAGCAAATCATTGCAGTAGAGTCAGGTAGTATTCTGGTTTTATCACAGTGGGTTAGTAGTGAAGCCTTAATATTCTCTTAAGATTTTCAACCTCACAGTTTTTCGTGGTTTAGGCTCAGCTGGCATCTAAACACCACACAGCCACTTGCTCACTCTTCCCCCCTCCCCCAGTGTGATGGGGAGGAAGTTGGGAGAAAAAGGTGAAACCCCGTGGGCTGATATAAGAAGAATTTAACAGAACAACACAAACAGAAGAAACAACAGTAATAACAATTACACTAGTGAAATGTTACGTAAAATGAGTGAGGTACAAAGGTACACAGCAGCTGCTCACCACCCAGAACCAGTCCCTGTCTGCCTCTGCCTGCTCAAGCTGCTCAGTCTCCCTGGCCAGCTTTGCTCACCCCCCTCATATATACTGGGCATTAAGTCAGTGTGGTTGTCTGTCCTGGCTGTGGCTCCTCCCAGCTTCTTGTGAAAATTAACCTTATCGTAGCCAAACTTGGGACAGTTATAAAATATATTCATTCCCTTATGTAGTGATGTATCAAATTTGTGTATGATGTATGTAATTCTGAACATAAATGTTCTTGCCTTTGGCAAAATTTTTTAGGGTTGTAAATTCTTTTCCTTAACACAAATCTGGTTATGTTAATTAGCTCATTACTGCTGACAGTGTTTCTTTCACCCACTGCTTTTACCTAGCCCTGGTGCTGAGTAAAGCTCAGAGAGAAGCATGCGAGTTTTTATTTTTAACTGTGATGATCTTGTCATCTTTTCCAGTTTTTAGTTAAAGGATGTAGGTGGTCTTTAGCACTCAGACAAAACCTTTTTACCCATTACATATCAATAGCTTGGTACTCCAAGTAGTAGTTCAGTCCTTGTTTCCCCATATTAGTTATTTTCTACTGGCAGGGCTTCAAGAAGGAACAGTATTGGCTGAAGGTTGCTTATATTGCATGTTTCAAGCGCCATGTGGCCAGCCTCTTTTTTTGGTGCTTGCTGCACCAAATCTCTCTTGGGCTTATTGTTCAGTAATTAAATCAAAGTTAATCTATCCTGTTCTGAAGCCTGACTGGAGATTGCTTCATTGGTCCTGAACCCCATGTAACAATAAAGAAAAAGACACAAAGATCCTGAAAAAGGACTACTTAAAATCTGTATTAGAAAGTAGATTAGACAGTGCCAATCAGTATCCTTCCTTCCAGAGATTTGAAGAATAAAGGCTGGTTTGGGTTCCTCTGAATGTTTAGTATTATCTAATACAGCTGGATCAAAGCAATAGCAAAAGAAAACATGCAAACAGTAAGTGATTAAAATTTTTGTTTTCATTTAAAACCAATGGAAAACCAAATAAAATAATTGCTTTCTGTACCATTCTTGATGCTCAGGTGAACGTTAGGAAAGGACTTGTGAAGATTTCTAGTTCGTAGTCTATGGATAAAGTTGATCTTGATTGTGACTGGGAGGCTGTTGTTTGACGACATACCTTTTGCTTTTATTGTATAAATATATGAATCAAGTGGATGTGCCCTTTTGGGGAAAAGTTATGCTAAAATTTGTTTAGTATGGCAAAGTTATGATTTTTACAAAGCCCTCTTCCCCTACATGCTTGTTGTGTTGTTCCCTGGCCAGAAATAGCAACACTGACATAACCATGCCTCACAGGCTATTGAAGAATCTGTATTTTTAACTGATGTTGCCTCGTTTGATTTTAGTTTCAGTGAACTTTCAATAATTGCAAAACGGTAACATTAGGCCAATGGGGATCTTTCAAGTCACACACTAAGGACTTCTGTTTGCCCTTTAATCTTGTTTATTTCAGGTTGATAAAAGACATAATTGCCTGACTAACATTTGCTAGCAGAAGTAGCTAGTGGCAAGAGTGTTACACAATTAAAGTAACCTGATAGAAGTTATTTTGCTTAGGCAGAATACTTAACGCTGTAGTCACCTTTCTGCAGCAGCAGTCCCATCACCATATGGTATTACCCTTCTTAATCTTTTGATTCAGTGGTGCTTTATTTCTAACATGGGTCACTTTGACCAGATCAGTTTGGAAATGCTTGTGTCTGTAATTGTGTCCTTTTATCTTAAGGGTGAGTAATTTCTGGCACGGAGATGGTGACCTTTTCAATTGGCTGAAGTGAGTTCAGGAGATGGTGTGTGATTGCTGCCTGACACGAGCAGTTTTCTGTTGTAACAGTTGTGCTATATGCACTGGAAGCATCAGTATGGAAGAACTGACAGTCTGCCAACAGGACCTCATTAATTGCTATAAATTACATTGCTCTTTGTTGTCTGACTATAGTAACTTTCTCCTTAGTCACAGTCCAGGAATGCTGCATCATTTAGTTGTCTAATCACAAGTAGATTTTAATTACTACTGCATAAGAACATGAGAGCGCCACATTACATAAACATTTTCAGATCTATTAAAGCTTCTGATTAATATTGGCTTATTTGTCAGTTTAAGACTGGATTGGTTGCAGCTGGTTTTGGGAAATTTGTTTTAACACTCTTCCTACAAATATACATTGTTTGCTTCAATTAGATGATTGCTAAAAGCGATTATAGTCTTTCTGATATGAAAACAAGTAAACTATCTAAGATGTTTTCAATTTTTCTATCAAACAGATGTGCACTTAGAATTAGAAGAACGACTTGCAAAATTCATGAGGACAGAAGAAGCTATTATATACTCATATGGATTTGCAACAATTGCCAGTGCTATTCCTGCATATTCAAAAAGAGGGGACATTGTGTTCGTGTAAGTATTGTTTTCTACTTGGCAAATTCCAGATTAAAGTATTTTTCTTTTCCAATTTTTTAATCATATTAAGTTAACCTTTTAGGAAACAATGCTGGTTTTGATCAAGTACTTTGTTATACGAAGTTCACATATATTTTCTTTGCCAAATACTCCAAATCAAGTCAGTTACTGCTTTTATCATAGAAGAGCAGGCTTGGGCACTCAACTGGAGAAACAAAAAAAAAAGCTAACCACCAAACAAAAAACCAACCAAACTTGTGCACGCAAGAACTTACAGAAGTCTGGTACCTTGTTTTTTTTCTTAAGAAACTGTACAGTCATATTTGCTTTTCTCCTGTTTACTGCTGACTTTTCACCTTTCTTGCAGGACAGTTGTTCCCCTCATGTGTACTTGCAATGAATTTGTTGGATAAATATTGGTACATATTAAAATAACACAAGAACAGATATGCAAGGTCAAATTAGAGATTCAGCAAGCCTAGTATGGGGTCTCTGACAGTAGGCAGTGATAATTTGTCTAGGGAAGAGTGAAAAACCAAGAGAAAGCATGTAACAATATTCAAAACTTTATGAGCCAGAGAGGGGAGTTTGCCTTTAGTAGTAGTTGATGGACTTTTTTTAAGCCTTCCTATTATTTTACTACCTTGTAATTCTTTAATATCCACAATGCTTCTATGACATGTAATTTCACAATTTAACAAATATTTTATGAAAAAATATTTTCAATATTTGGAAAATAACACCTACTAATTTAAACTGATGCATTTGATTTTTTTAGACAGTGGACTTATGCATCTTCTCCTTGGGAAGAGAGTGGCTATGTGGGGCTTACCTGCCTGCTCGGGTTAAGCCATAACACACCGATACTTCTGTATTTGTCTGCCAAAATCTTTCTGCAGTGCTCTCTTTCTAAGTGTAAGGCTTGCAGCCTATTCGACTTCTTTTACAGGAGTTATTTCTTAGCTTTGGTCATATTTTTTGGTCATCTTTGAACATTTTCCAGATCAGCTTTTCTGTGATGAGCAACCAGGATTGTGTGCACTATTGAAGATACCAGTGTGTCCTGTGTTTAGCTGTCTTGTACGATTTCAGCTTCTTGCTGACAAAAGGTCTTACTATGTTTAAGAGCAACTTGATTGAAATTACTGTATTTAGCAAGTGCAGAAGGTTTGATTTAGTTGCCATTGTGAAAAGAGTACTCAACTTAAGCAGTTGTGAAATTGAATACCCCATCATGCTCAGAGATTGACTTTTCTAATACTTAAAAATGGTGGATAGTTCTTTGAACACAGAAATAGTAATTCCCAAAGGATATTAAAAAACAGGTTTTGAATACTTGGAGGACCACCAGATGTTACAGGCACATCTTTGCACCTTTTTTCTAAGACCCTGAGAAAATAGAGTGAGAGATTTCTGATTACTGTGATATTGTACCTGGTCCATGGAATGCTGTGCTCAAATAAGCTGCTGTCACATACAAACAAAAGGACCAATGTACAATTCAGAAAAACCAACCTGTTAGCTTGCTTTTAGTGGCTATAATGCATAGGAAAGTTGAGAAGCTTTGGAAATGAGTTTTCAAAATGTAAATAAAATATGTGATGCTTTATTAAATCCGGTTTTAACTACACCTAAGTACAGATGCCTGCTTAAAAGCAGGACAGTCTAATAGCCAGCTTTCGTAGAATAATTGTTAAACTAAGTGCAAACTTAGAAGGCTTTCTGTATTTACAGAGATGAAGCTGCCTGCTTTGCTATTCAGAAGGGATTACAAGCATCTCGTAGTAATATAAAATTATTTAAGCATAATGATATGGCTGACCTTGAACGACTCTTGAAAGAACAAGAGACTGAAGATCAAAAGGTACCATTCCTTTGAAGAAGTATTTGTACTGTTTCGCGCCGTCTCCCCCACACTTTTTACTGTGTTTTGCAATTGGATGGATGCAATACTTATAGGCAGTTACTTGATTTTCGTAAATCTCTATTAAGCAGTTAAGCTTAGGTAATTAAGATTTGATTTTTTTTTCCGAAGAATATTTATTTATTTGCATTTGTCTGTGTAAACGCTGGAAGAGAGCTCACAGGCATTGGTAGTGGGGGATATCTTTATGGGAAGATAAGTGTGAAATTGTTTTTTGTTTGTTTTTTTAATACTATTGCAGGGCTTTTTTTGGTCTTTTAGAGATTTTTGTAACTCCATTTACCTAATAAATTGTGCAAGTTGTCAGTTTGAGTGCTGTACCATACAATCAACACGAGTGGCTGGTCCTAACCCTTTATTTGTGATTTATAGAATCAACATTACTTTTTTTTCCTTAGAGTTTTCCCCTGTATTGCACTGAACTCTTAAGAAATTCTCTCTCTTAAAAATGTTGGGTCAGTTTGATGGCTTGCTTCTCATTCTGACAGTAATATAAAAGGATGTCCAAAAGCAGCTACTAAAATGAAGATCAGCAAGTATAGGTAATTGGTTAAATGAACTTTAAAAGAATTAGCTGAAGAGTTATCACCGTTATTTGCCTCTTTCACAGAATGCTGGAAAGGTACAGACAATCAGAAGAAGGCTGATTTTATGCTAACACATAGAAAAAGTAAAGTAGATAAACTGCGTAATTATAAGCCTATCAGTCTAGATCAGTAATAGACCTGATTAATAACAAATCTGTAGACAACATGCTATTTAATATACCATCAAGGAAAATAGATTTTGTCAGATAATCTTTACTTGACTTTTTAGATGTAGTTGACAGACTAGTGATGCAATTGTGTAACATATTTAGTTTGTTAGAGCAGAGTGCTTTGACTTAGTTATGTGGCTAAAGTTTCTTAATGTAATTAGCTGAATGTGAACATAAAGTTGGCAGCCAAGAGCTTAATAGACCATGTGTGTGTGACTAAGGCATACTGAGTAGGAAGGGGTAGATCATACCACTAGAGTTTTTCTAAGTTAGGGAGTGGACTGTGGTTGGTTTTGGTGCCTACCACTCAGAAAAATCAAATAGGTGTTCTCTGAATCTTTCTACAAGAACTGAAAAAGGAAAGAAGCATGGCTTAATATTGTTGATCAGAAGATACCAATAAAGTTTAAAGTAAATACCAGGGAAATGGCATTTTAAAATGACAGAACGCAAATCATACTATTGAAGTTTAAACAGAAATCAGTGCGGGATATTCTCATGACATATATTGTCCAGAGGTCAGACAAGGAGATTGTAACTTGAATGTTTTG
>VZZY01009305.1:0-15316 GCA_013400335.1 Eurystomus gularis
GGGAGCGGACGCGTCCGGGAAGCGTGCGGTCGAGGGCGGTGAAGGGGAATAAGTACAGCCCCGGCGTTTCCTCGCCATTTCCCCCTCCCCTCGTTGCCGCCGGCGGCCCGGCGCGGAGCGTCGCAGCTCCTCGGAGCGGGGGCCGGGCGGAGAGAGGGCTTCGACGCGCTCATCCTGAGGGGAGCACGGTGGCGGCCAGGCCGGGGCAGGCGTAAGACAGCGGCTGGCGAAGCATAAAACGCGTTTTTATCCGTAGCCGGTCACGAAAACGAAAATGTCAGCAAGGGCCTTGCGGAACTGCTGCGGAACTTAAGCACCCGTTCAGCTCGGTCGGCTTGTTCTAGTTGCAAAATAAAAGGCAAGGCTTTGTTGTTAGCTACCGGGATGCTCTGTATAAAAGTTAATAAACATGGGGGGTTTTAGAAAGCCGGTTAACAACTGCACGGTGAAGCCTGATTTCTTAATTAAAAGGACAAAAGCATAGTTCTTTGTAATTGAAAGGCTCTAATGTGTTGGTTAATAGAATATAATGGCATTTATATGCCTGTGTTACATCCCAAGCAGTAAGATTTTTTCTTTTAAACACATTGCCAGGTCTCAGACAAAGGTAGCAAACCTTAGTCCTAAAGAAGCTTATTCGAAGGGTACCTCCAGTGATGTCAGTTGGCTCACACAAGGGATTAATTTGACCGGTTTTGCTTTCCCTCTTTAAATTAGAAGGTCAAAAATAAATATGTTGTGTCTACACATATGGTATGCAAGCGTGTTAAGAAGCTGGAGCGTTTTTCTCTGCAACCGTGTGTGGCAACTTCCAGCTTCTTTCATTCTTGGTGTTCCTCTAAAGGACTCTGCTGGGCCATACCCAGCTGGGCATTGAAGGCATTAACCCTTTGGGATTATGCCATCTAATTTAGCGAGCAGGTTCCTGTGATTAATTCATGTAAATAAGCCAAAGTCTCCTGTGGTGCTGTTCAGCACTACCCCCTGATGTTACGGTGTTCAAGACTCAGGTGGAAAACAAACACATATTTGAGCTGGTGTGTGAAAAATGGTGTCTCCTCAGGCAGAAACCAGGAAAGATCAGAAGAGTTTTTCTTGTATTCTTGAAACAAGTCTTTTCTTCTGAAATCAGTGGCAAAAGTCCTGTGGACTCCTATGGATAAGGATACTCATATACAGTGGGAGGGTATGTACTGTCAGGAACTGTGGAGAAAATGAAATTGGGAAACTCTGTACAATCCCCGTTTCTCCTCCTAGGAGATTAGGGTGGAGATTAGGGATTTAGGTGTTAGTGACCTGGTCATCTGTGTGTTAAATGTTGCTAGTTTGTTTCCCAACAGCCTCCATAAAAAAGACTCACAAAAAGACATGTGACAGTGCAATATGAAATCCATCTCAAGAATTATCGTTAAAAATGAGTGATTCAGTTTGCTCTTTAAGTAGGCTACCTCACGTGTAAAGACCTGCTTTCAGAGAACAAGTAGCCTGGTGGTAAAACCACAAGCCTGGGATGTGGGAAACCCACATTCCCATCTGTGGTGTGACAGAGGCAAAGAAAGGATTTGAGTGCAGATGTTTGGTTACCAAGGTGAACACCCTGATCAGCAGTTTTAGGAAAGCCAGATCTCACTTTCGTATTTTGCCCCCCCTCAGGAAAACTCTCTGAGTGTTGTGGTTCTTCCTGATGTAGTAGGAAAATGCCTGCATAACAGGAAAACTTGCCCAGTTCTGCACATAAAGCTGGTGTTCCACAACCAGCTTTGATGTTTTTTTCTCATCTTTATATGGGGAGAAGCTGTTCATCTTTAAACCCACACAGTCACAGATGGGATCAGAAGAGTATCCAAAGAGCAGCTGCCTTTGGTAGAACCTTCTCTGTGACAACTTCAGGGCCTGCTGACAGCTTGAATCACCACATCTCCATATGATCTCAATGAACTGTGCAAATAATCGTTCTGCATATCACTGGGAGGGAAAAATGAATTACTGGGATTCTGCAAAAAGCAGAATACAGAGCTTGGTTTTTTTTTTTGTGCACAGATTTGTTTGTAAATGTCTACTATGAAATCGCTGTTTGCTGTGATTAAATCTTCTTTAGAAATATCTTCTTAGGCTTATGTGTGAAGTGGTTTGAAAGCATGCTGAAATAAATGAGCTGATCAAAAATATTAAGTGCCAACCCATATGCTGCCTTGATACGAAAGCTGGTAAAAAGTCAGTACAAGCAATACAAAACCTCCTGGATTTTGCAGGAGTGTTGTTTGGTGAGTTACCAACTTCATTTTAGTGGTTGTTTCTTCAGTGCTATTTGCACAGAGAATTCTGAACGCAAGCAAAGACGACGCGTGTCCTCAGATCCCAAGACACTTTAGCGTGCCAGAGCTAAATACTTTTGTTAAGTTAAAGCATATTCATCAGCTAAAAGGCTTCTTTGCATTTGCATTAAAATACTCCAGTCCCAGTCTTCTGGATCCTCTGTGGATACGGATCTTTGAGGGCAAACCACCAGTCACAGCTCCTTGCTCTGACAAGATGCTTCCCTTATGATACCGAGCACTAGGCCCAGTATATAATCCCAGCAGCTGCATATTTACGCTACTCAGATTTGCCCGATCCTAAACATTGCACAATAAATTCAGTGACATTTTAACTTTGAGAATATATGAGCTTTCACCACCCATCAGCAGTTGTGAGGTGCGGGGAAGGAAATGCGAAATACAGCTCCAGCCTGAAGAGAAATAGTAAGCTTTCCATGTTAACAGAGTGTCAGACAAGCTGAGACAAGAGTTAATTTTCCTGTGGCTTTTCCTGGCATTGAACTCTATGCAAAGCAGATGCAAAGCCAATGTAGAGTTACTACAGGAAGATAAGTGAGTTTGTGCAACTTAAAGTTTGCCTGCCATGAATTAGGAATATTAGTAAAGAAAATCTTTCTGTCGTCCATAGATAGGCCAAGGGTCCCTGGCCAGTATGGGCAGTAGTGATGCCTATGTTGTCAGATAACCACTAACGTAGATTCAGTCCTGGCCATGCATAAACACACAGTTATACTTCAGCTGGTTTAGCCAGAGGCCACAATACTGGCATTAAAGGTGGTTTCATGCTTTTAGGCCACCATTATGGCACTTTGCACAAGGATAGACACTGCCTGATCAGTCTGCACATGTGAAGTGTTTAGGTGACAAAGTTTCTGAAGACATTTGACCTGGCTGCATGGGCTTATATGGACTGTGTTTTTGTTTTAGGCAGGCATGTTATTTTGCTCTGGTGTAAGATTCCATATGTCACCCAGGAGCAGCACCTGAGACATTCCTGTCATTTGGGATGTACCTGCCTTCAGTTTTCAACTTTTCCTCTTCTCCTCCCAGGAAAATTAAGACTTCTGAGGAATTCCTGACAGCTTCATTATGTTGCCCTATCGTTGGTTAAGACCACCTACAGAATCATAGAGTCATAGAATGCCAGGTTGGAAGGAACCTCAAGGATCATCTAGTCCAACCTTTCAAGGTAAAAAAAAAAAAAAAAAAAAAAAAGTTTAAGNCTATTCCAATGTTTAATTGTTCTCATTGTAAAAAACTTTCTTCTAGAATCCAATTGGAATTTCCCCAGGAGCAGCTTGCAGCCATTACCCCTTGCGTTTTCCATGTGACTCCTTGTAAAAAGGGAGTCTCCTTCCTCTTGGTAGCCACCCTTCAAGTACTGGTACATGGTAATAAGGTCTCCCCTAAGCCTTCTCTTCTCAAGGCTGAACAAACCCAGATTTCTCAGCCTTTCTTCGTACAGCAGGTCTTCCAGTCCCCTGATCATCCTTGTGGCCTTTCTCTGGACCTTTTCCAGCCCATCCACATCTTCTTAGTATAATGGAAACCAAAACTGAACACACAGTACTTGAGATGTGGCCTGACCAGCGCTGAGTAAAGTGAGACAATGACTCTATCTCTGCTGGTGATGCCGCTGTTAATGCAATCCAGCATCCTGCCACCCTTCTTTGCTGCTGCAGTGCACTGATCACTCATGTTGAGCCTGCTGTCCACCAAGACCCCCAGGTCCCTCTCCACAGGGCTGCTCTCCAGCCAGGTGGATCCCAGTCTGAGCTGCATTCCTGGGTTATGTGTGTTCCCAGGTGCAAGACCTTACACTTGTCCCCACTGAACTTCATAAGGTTCCTGCTAGCCCACTCCTCCAGCCTGTCCAGATCTTCCTGGAGGGTGGCTCTCCCTTCTGCAGTGTCAACTACCCCACTTATTTTTGTGTCATCTACAAATTTAATCAGATTTTACTTTTTAAGTCCTATCCAGAGCAGTATGAATGGCTGTATAAATTTTTGTTTGCTGACACAGCAGGACACAATTATATGCCCCGAGACTTTTCATTCACTGACTCTACTCACGGAGAATCTACAAGATCTACAAGGATCTACAAGACATATATAGGATGGCATACAGTGAGCATAAATATAGATATAGATAAATATCTTTATAGATGCAATTTTAAGTACGTGAGTTTGTGTTAAAATAAAGGCTGTACTTTCCATGGGGTATTAATTGTTGTGCCCTATCAAACTTCCTGTAGTGGTATGGACCTCTTGGTGATTTTTACATGTATAGGCTCACAGAGTCTAGGAACACAGCATATATGGACTCACACTGAATGTGAACATGGCTTGTCACTGCAAAGCCTTTTCAAATTATTTGATGCATCCCAAGAAATCCACAAACCCTAAACCAAAAATTACCTTTCAAATGCTCAGCACAAGTCTAGGTTCTGCTCCTTTGGCTTCAGTGACAGCTAGGTTGTCCACTGCCCACTTTAAACAGAATAATAGCACAACGTCCCACAAACCTTCCTGCTTTTTTGTGTGTACATGATAAGGAAACATGGTTAATGTATTTTTTCTGCAATAACATTAGATTTGGCTTGAAAGTAACATGCTAAGATAGACCACATTACTGGTATTTGTAAATGGTATGACTTTTAGTGTAATTCAGCTGTCTCTCACTTTTTGAATATAGTTCTCTGCTAAAAATGGGGTGAGGACAGAGCAACAGTTCAAGTGTGAACTATTCTTTAGAAAACTCGACGCTTTTGCCATCCCACTAATGTCATCTGGCATTAATTAAAGTAGCACCTCACTAATTATATTGTCAGCATACAGCCACTAAATTAAAATACAAAAATAACTGCTAAAATTTCCTGATTTAACTTTAGTATTTCTTTTAAAGCATAATTTTTCAAGTTTTGTGTATATAAGAAAACATCCAAACCCCACTGAAGTTAATGAGCTTCATTCAGATTAGGGCCAGAAATGTTTGGAAAATTCAGCGGGATGTCCAAACTGCCTCTCTAAACAAAGCTATTAGATGTCTCATTTCTATTATTGGCACCTGCAGCTCAGCATCCAAAACTAACAGAATATGCAACACTGCAGATCTAATGGGTCTCTCAAGTGACTGAAGACTACCTCATGAGGAGAAGAAGAGTGCATCAGATGCAGTGGAAGTTCACTATCCTGCTGCACCCATGCCTTTAGGGTGCCAAAAACAAATACTAGGAAGAAGGACTTAAGTAAGTAGATCTCTCCTACCCAAGACAGGATGGAAGGGCTCCACACCACACACTTGGCAGCATGACTGGGTCTGTCTCAGCAAAATTTAGTCCTGAGACATGCCAGACACCTGCTTCTCAAGTGGAACCTACAGGAGGTGAACAGAGGATGCCAGCCCTGATATGACCCATGCCTTGCAAGCAGCTCTCACCTCTCTCCTGTGTGTTTTCCCATCCTCATGAGTCAGTGTCAGACACAGCACAGTGACCACCTCTGCAAATTGCCCCTCAGCTCTAGCTGACGGGAGAAATCAGGCAGCTGAGGAAACATGGCAGTGCTGCATGGCAGCATATCTCTCTATATCCCATGCTTTTTGCGTCCTGCTAGGGTAAGCTTGCTCCCTGACACTCTCCTAATGGATTTCATATCTCTTTTGTCAACTGAGGAGAACGGTGAAGAATAACTAGGGCCTTAGCAGAGCTTGTGCTTTCGGTGCAGAACTGAGAGGCCTTGAGCAAAACCTTTAGTTCCAGCTCAGTCCATCCTGCTGAAAAGCACCCAGTCTGTGGGTGAGAGGAATGTGTGTGTGTGGCTGAGCAAGGCTGGGAGTGACATCAAAGTGAAACACTGAGTTAACCTTGCCTTTTGGCATGACCTAAAGTTCAATCCTGCTCTCAGTTAATGGTGGTTCTGCCACTTGCTTATACCTGGGTTTACACCTTAGCGCTGCCTACCCTCCAAACATCACTAGCCTCCACACATACCCCTTGGTATTATTAAAATCATGGAGATCTAGCTCATTTCTAGCTCACTAGGAGTTTTAGTTCTCTGGAGTTTAGTAAAACTATACAACTTCCTGAGATGATCAGAAACGCATGGAAAAATAGTAAAATGATGCATAAAAAGAATGAAGTATTTTCTTTCCAAGACAGCTACTCTTTGCTGCAGACTTTTGTGCTGACACCCCAACAGCCTGTTTTGCCTAGACCTGTAAGCCAAGCACATTGCTACAGCTCAGGACATGCATGAAGACCTAATGTTTTTCAAAGAAGTAAAAAGCATTCCAGAAGCAGTAGCAGTTCACGTTTTTCTTGGACAAGATATATTTCTCCTGCTCCCCTGGGAAACTGGAGGCAGAATCCCAGGGCAGCCCTCCTTACAAGCCGCTTGCTTGGGTGTCAGCTATTTCAGGGACATAAACCAGCCTGGGAGAGTTGGCCACTGGAGGTACTGGACAACTTGCAGATTTAGGGAAAGCTGGAAGTCCCTGGTCTCAGCGATCCACAGACCTTTCAGACAGCAGAAGAGCTGGGAGCCTGAAAAGCTGAGGCACCCTGGCTTGCAGTTCAGGGAACTGCCTGGGGGGTTTGGAGCCCAAGATCCTGGCAAGGCAAAGGACAGGCAAACAAGGAGTTTGAATTGAAATCACCAGTTCCACACAGAAAGTTCTGGTTGGGAAATCCCTGTTTCTCAATCGGGGCCATCACCTGGGTGCAGCTGTTTGCCAGCTGAAGCTTGGTCAGTGCAGGGCTGTGTTAATCCCTGCTGGGATGCCCTGAACACAGATGGCAAGGAGCATGTTGGCTTCATCTTACATAACTTCTCAGACAGAAGATGTGGTCCTGCCTCCTCTATGAAGAAGTGCGCATATCTTGCTGTGGTACGTCCATGACCTGTCAATTATTTCCATTCACTGCTGTCCCAAAGGCTAAAATATGGCCAACTGAATGGCATTTTTGGCCCATACAAATGATGCGGGACTGGACTCCCTGTGCCCTGTGACTTCTGCATTCATGCACACTGGTGCCAAAAATCTGTGTGGGCAAGGTGCATTTGCAAGGCCACTAAATGAAAGTGGTGGGATTTAACACAGGAGAGAGGCAAGCATGCATCTATTTTCCCAGTTATGGGGCACTTAAAACCCATCTGGTAGCTGAGCAGATTATTCTGTAAATCAAAAACCAAGCTTGAATATACCAGTTTTAGTGCTCACACCTCTTAGTTACGTAACACATTAAGTTAGATGGTAAACGGTCTGGGACAACCCCTGTGGCCAAACCTTCCAGCAGCATAAAGGAGTATAGTGTGCGTGGAGTGGTATTGGTATACTCCGTTGCAGACAGTTCTGTGCTTCCCAAGGCTATAGGTGAAAAAGAGTTTTGCAACTGAGGTGATACAGTGGCCAGGGGCAGAGAGGGCCTTGCCACTTCTGCAGTGAGAGACGAGGATGTGTAACTGGGATGAAACCCCAGTTCCCAAGTGGAACTGTCTGTTCCAGTTGCTGCCAAGGCACAGGGAGGTATGGGGCAGTGGCGAGGCACAACCATATTAGTATTCTTTATCCCATTGTGTTGGTTTAGTAAGAGCTGCGGGGTAGCCGAGCCACGTGGCCGGCCGCTCCTCCCCGCCCCCTCCCCTCTGCCATGGGCCGCGGACAGAAAAAGAAAGGAAAAAAAAAAAAGTGCCTTTTTGAGTTGAGGTAAGGAAGGTTTAATATATATATATATAAAAGAAANGCATGACATCAGCATGGTATAGAATTACCTGGCTCCACACAAAATTAACCCTGTCCTGGCCAACCCAGGACACCCATATAACCAAGTGCTTCCTCAGCGCAGCAGCTTCTACACACTGTCACAGCTGTGGGCAAAAGACAGTGGGGCTGGCCCCACTGTTCCTGCCTCTTCCCTTAACCTTTCCCTTCAGGACCTTTTAAGAAAAGGTAACTGTACTTGAGATCACAGGTCCTGCTTTGCTGCACTGTAATTCAGTTTTAATCCCATTTCATTTCAGGAGATTCCACAGTATGTTTCTGAGCTTACACAGTCAGAATTATTCAGGAATGGCTGCATTTACTCCAGCCTTGAATTAGAACAAGTCACAGCAACGTTTGTCTAATGGTGGTTAGTAAGTCCAATAGCAGTGTACAGCCCTAAGAACTGCACCTAGAAGCACTGAAGGAAGGAGAATATGGTGGGAAGTATTGCTGAAGTGTAACACATACATTCAGAGATGGTTCTAAAAATAAAAGAAACTTCTGTTTAATCATAAGAGCAGGATTTTTAGGATCATTTGCTCTTGCGGAGGCAGTTAAATAGATCCTGACACAGAATACCAAGGAGGGAAATGTACATGTTTATTTTGTAGTGTTTGGATCACTGGATAGAAAGCTTATCCGAAAATGGAAAACATGCAGCAGTAATTTCTTTCTAAAGGGAAGGGGGAGAAAAGTCAAGGAAATTCCCTCACAGCTGGCTTGGAGCCAGGCTTTCAGATGGTGTAAACCTGCAGGCTAGGTTAAAATTATTGAAACTAGCTCATGTCCTGTGTATCAATAGAAAGCAATACAGCAATGTTGAATCATATTAACTGGTTATTTGATGCCCTAAGAAGAGTCAGCATTACCAGACTCCCGCATCAGAGTAAGACCAGGGCATTGTCCTAGGATCAGACCCAGCTGTCATCTGCAGCAGAGCTGTGCAGCCCCTGTCCCTTGTTATGTGTCAATAAATGTCAGCCTTTTCCTCTCTTTCCACCACTCTGGTAAGTCCCACCCTGACCACACTAAAATATAATCTGAGCTTTGCGACAGTGATTTCCATTTGCTTGTCCTTAGGTCCCAACTCTCAATGGCTTTGCAACTGGAAAGTGTATTCTTTGTGACCTCCTCAATATGTTCCTAGTATCAGCCATTACATTTTTTATTCCACATCATTGAATTTGACGCACCAAGACTTTTACACAGCTTGCTCCTGCTCTCTAGGAATTTCACAAATAAATCACTGACATGCATTGCAAACTGTCTAAGAGTTGCTGACATACTCAACAGTGGAAAGGCATTGTATAACCTTTTGCACTAGAATACTATTTTTAAGTGCTTTAATAAAGAACACTATTGGTTATGAAAATATATGGCTGTGGTGAAAGGAATTAATGGTTTGCACATGATGTATCACACCCATGATAAAATTCTTCACAGAAAAGTTTAAAATTCCAAGCAGTAACCACACACACACAATTGTTAAAGATACTCTGGGGTTGAAGCACTTGTCTTTCAGTGTTTAGACCTTTCTAAGCATCATTTGTGTAACAGAGCACAGATATAAAAGCCAGGCTTAATGATCCAGACACTTCTCTACACCGTGGGGTCAGAGTCCTGGGCAAAGGTTTACCCCATTCAAAGGCAGGGGCAGAGGAGGGAAAGGAGTGCTAGATGTGTCTAAACCGCGGCCTCTCTTGGTTTTGTGGAAGCCCTGAAAAGAAAGGATACCAAAGCGTTTGTTTCTTGGGACATGGCTGGGGTGTTTCTGTAAAGGGGAACTGGCTGTGTGCTGTTTATAACCACCTTTGTGGTAATCAGTGTCTGTATGTTCTTTAAATAGACATATTACCCTAAGGAAATACCCAAGTCAGCACCTCTGTATCCTGCTCTTAGAGAGGAAACCTGACCTCCAAGGCATCAAAATTTGCTGCTGTTTGGCAAAGGGGCAGAAATATTTTAGCTAAGGCCTAGCTGCTGCTTGCTTTTCTTGGAGACGTAGCTCCATCACGCTTGGTTCAGCTCTCACATATGTCAGTTTTACTCTGGGGTGGCTCCAGTTAGGGGAGTTGTTCTGCAATTACACGAGTGGCAATGGGAAAAGAATCAAGCCTCAAGGAACGGCTTTCTAAGTAAAGCAAGAAGGATATGATTGAGTAATTGATTAGTTTATAGATTCCCCATTTATGCCCTCCCCATTTATTCATCATTATTAATTGCTGTTAAATATGGAAATATATATTTCCAAATATTTGTCCCAGAAAATTACTGCTCTTTTATCTGATACTCAAGTCTTACTGTATGAATCATTTAAAATTAAACAAGACAAACCACCAGAGAGTGTGTTAAGCAAAATGAGGATCGAGTTGCAGTTGATCAGAAGAACAGACAAGATAGTCTTTCTCCTTTCTCAGTGCCTACAGAAGAAAGTTGGTACTATAGTTTTTTTAACTGACATGGTGCTTTGGACAGTAATTCTAAAAAGAGCTTCAAGTTTCAATGAAATACATATCTCTAAAGAGGTCTTCATAACCAGGTGATGTCTGGAAAAATGTGATTTCCACAATATTATACAAATGCACATTTAGAATAGAGAAGGAAAAAAAAAAAGCCACTGAAAAGGTGCTGTGAACTGTAGCATTGCAACAACCATTACAACATCCATTAAACTGTAGTTTACTATCTCAGTGCAGTCAGAAACTGCAATTATAAACAAGAACCAGAAGACAGGGATTAACACACTAGATTTTTTTACACCATATTTTACATCAGAATCTGGTTGTAGAAGCTAAAGTGAGCATATTGAAGTCAGTGAAGCCACTTGGGAATGACCCTATCATAAGCGGGATCAGCACTAACTGTAATAATATGTTGTTAAAATTTATTAGTACCAGAATGAGTGGGGGAAATGAAATTTTTCTAATACATTTCCTTTATTACTTGGCAGATTTTGATCAGCCTTTCCTGAAAAACCTGCCATTTATAGAAACAAAGATTTTGGAGGAAATGCAATCAATAAGCCAATTTAGTTTTGCAGGAGATGTAATGAGGATGCACATACACTTAAAGTTTTCAGAAGACTTAGCCTAGGGCAATCAGCTTTACAAACATACACTCCAGCCTGTCAGCTGCTAACAATTCCCTACATTGTCCTCCTGCCATAAGGCCCATTTCTATCCCAAATTTCAAAGGCATCTGAAAAACTCCTTTTGAACAACAACATCTCATTTCATTTGTGTCAGAGAGAACCTCTGTGTTTAGAAAAGCTCCTTGTCAGCTGACCTTCCCTGAACAGGTAGAAGGATGAAGTGTTGCAGTTAAGGAAGAAACATGAGTCACTGGGTTTGTCACCCTGCCAACTCTTAAAATTGCTGTGTTCACGCATTTAGTTTGAGATCGAGCATGACTGAGCTGTGGCCAAGCCATACTTCTGGCCATGTCTTAAGTCTGTTCAGATGGCAGGCATCCCTATTCTTCACAGACTCAAGATCTTAGCTTCAGTAGCAGGCCAGGGCGTCTGACTCACAAAGCCCCTGCTGAGCACAGCAGCCACAAGAGTCAGTTGTGGAGAGGAGCATGTGCCAGGGACAGGGGCAGTGGGATCTAGGGGACAATACCTGATAAAGTAACCTTCTTCCAGTCCATACCTTGCCTCTGCAGGAAGGCTGAACTAAGACTTTACTGGGAGTGGGGAGCAGCATGGCACTTCCCTGCAAGGCACTGCTGGTCCTGCAGGAACTTAGCACCAGCAGTGTTGCTGATGGGTGACTGGAGTCCTGGCTGTGACCACAGAGGAGGACACAGGCCTGCTGTGTTTCAGATGTGGGAAGATAAGACTGGCTTGAAGGCATGCTTAGGAAATGCCACTTACATGCA
Source organism: Eurystomus gularis (assembly GCA_013400335.1). NCBI lineage: Eukaryota > Metazoa > Chordata > Aves > Coraciiformes > Coraciidae > Eurystomus > Eurystomus gularis. The sequence continues at coordinate 11,961 of VZZY01009305.1, forward strand.
GTTTGGAGCTTTTTTCCATTCAGATGCAGTGTTAATCTGGAGAACTGGGAGTTAGACTAAACCAGGGGTCCTCAAACTATGGCCCGCGGGCCGGATACAGCATTCTTTTTCCTGTTTTTTGTGCACTACTACAAATAAAATATGTGCAGTGTGCATAGGAATTCGTTCATTTTTTTCCAAACTATAGTCCAGCCCCCGACAGTGTCTGAGGGACAGTGAACCGGCCCCCTGTTTAAAAAGTTTGAGGACCCCTGGACTAAACTGTCTGTGTACACATAGCATATGTGCTTCTGATGTGGACTTCACTGCGTAAGCTTCTTTTTTGTTTGTCCTGACTGGAAGATGTAGTCTCTGTTTACTAATACTAACTGGTGTTTAAGGAGCAGAGAGTGTACAGTTTTACAGAGAACATAGCCAAAGAGTTAATGAAAGCCTCAAATATTTTCTTTTCCTTACTGGAACCACCTCACTGTTGACTGGGATGGGCTATGTTTCCCAGGCATTGTGTAAGTGTTTGGAAGCCTTGTTCCTGAGAGCTGAGAGGGAACATAAAGATGAGCACTCCCGAGCACACTGGCAGCACAGGACTCTGAGGCTCTATACAACCTCCTTTAAGTTTCCACATCTATTTAACAGGGCAAGATCATTTCTGTGGCACTCAACACATGTGAGTCTTTGTGGACAGGGAGCAGCTACACGCATTCACAGATCAGCCTGAAAAGGGACAATCATGACTCATTTATGCTCTCTGTTCCCAGTACGTCCTGTGTGTGTTTCAGCAGCCCTCTGTAATTAGTAATCCTGTAAACTCTTGATAGGCATGACCAATATGACCACTGTGGTTTGAACTCTCTGCATTTGCAGATGGTTGCCAGTCTGATGCCACATACAGCACGGAACACAGTTCAGCCAGACGTCTCTGCAGCAAGCTCTGAGCTTGTCTGTGAGGTTTTACATGCCCATAAAGGAGTCACCCACTAGCGCTACTAAATCTTTCTTCATGCCGTGGACTGATGTAAGCTTTTCAGTATAAAGGGGTAAAGCTGCTTAGGCAAATACATCTCTGCAGGAGATATATTTCTTACATTCTTTCTCCCAGCACACTTGCCAGGGAGGGTTCACCTGCCACCGCTGCTGCCAATGCAAGGAACAACTCTTAGAGAAGAGAACAATGTGCTTCACCAGCAAGAAAGAGTGAAAGCCTGCTGATGTGAAAGGCAAGGATAGCAGTAGATCAGTGGAAGTATATGAGCTGACAGGTATATTTTCAATCAAGAAGACAAAGAAACACAGAAGCATAGCTCTGCTTTTTGTGAACAATTCTTCAGATAGAAGGAATGTCACTGACTTTTGAACATTTCCTCTAAAATTCCCATCACTCATCACTGCTGGTAAAGCTTAAAAATCTGTTTGAGACCCAGGAAAGGCAGATGATACAGGACGGCAAGATGTCATTGCACAAATGTTATAGTTCACAAAAAATAAGACCCTGAAGACTCTTGTCCTCACTCTACAATTATAGGGAGGAAGTGACTGGAACACAGCATTTAGGATGCCGCGGAGTATATTTGGCCTCCAGGCTGTTCTCAGAGCACCTTGACATACATAATTAGTAGAGAAGGCTAGTGTTTATTTAAGGGCTTGCGGCTATGAAAAACAGAACAGATTTTGGGGGAGTAGGCAATAATCTAGGCAGTAAAATAATTTTTCTCCTCTCTTTCTTTTTCTCTCAGATATTCTACCATAGAAACAAATAGAATCCCACTCCTATCCAGTTAGTTCACTTAATTCACACGCTTGACAGCTAACACATGCTATGCAAGATTACTTTTCTGCATTCCTTTTGCCTTCTACCCTTCCATTTCATTATTGCTGTATCATCTTAAAGATAGACAATCTTACCATTTCAAACAGTTTTTGAGAGCCTATAGTCAGACTGACTGAAGGCAGCAGGGAATAAGCTTAGCTTGCTGTTTTTCTCAATAGCTCTCTTTGAGATGAAAATTCTTCCTTGCCACATAAAGTCCTAAACAAAAGAGTAATTTCTGACTTGCTTTCACAAGCCATTTTATTTTCTTTTTCTTTAGTCTGCACTTCTCAGATATTTCTCCAGCCAATGCTCCTTGTGGACCAGTATCATCTTATATCACTCTTACATTTTTATCAAAGCTTTCCTTTTAACAGAGAGATGCTCCATAGAAAAAGTTCAAAGCTGAGTTTCCCTGAGCTTTGTGAGAGCAATCAGCCTGGAATTTAATTTTTCTATGATGGTCAAGTCAATGTTTTTCTGGAATATTTTTTTTTTAAATTTGGAAGAAAATGTGGTCGAGTTTATTAATTAATGTAATTAAGAAGTAATTTTTATTAATTAATAATTTTACTTTTTATTAATTACTATTTTTATTAATTAATACGTTTCAATAATTAACAATATAATTAAATTTTTTTGAAAATACAAACTCATATTAGCACGTTAACTTTGTAGCTTATGCCCATCCATTTTGTTAAATGTTCATTAGTAAAACACTTACTGAAGGCAGAGGAAGAATTAGAATCATCTGACATTACAGTCGTGTATATATATATGACCAAAGAGTACAATTAGAATGCATTACAGAACTCTAATTCAGCTCACTTTAAGCCTGTTCTGCTCTGCAGTTCCTTTGTTTCAAGGAGAAACTAGATAAAGGCGGGCTAGGGCGAGTCATAAACTTATATTACATACATTAATGTACAGTAAACAGAAAATAAAATCTTATTTAAAAGGCCTGTTGTGCAAGACACTGTGCAAAGACAAACAGCTCTTGCTCGGCAATTCAGTATAGGCAAAAGGGAGAGTGAACCAATTTTAACAGAAGTAGATCTTAACATGAAGCAGAGCAAAGTTAGCTCTGGTTTTTCCATTGACTTCTCTTGATTTCAGATCACCTGTGTCTATAGGCACATGTGGAACAGAAATTTTTTCCACCTATATTTATAGATGCACATATTTTATACTGCAAGTGATGCAAGCAAGGTACGTGATCATACTGAAAAAAGGATCCAGGCTGCACTTGGCAATGAAATCAATACCTACATTGTTTGACTGTTGCTGAAATGCACCTGTGTCTTAAGAGTTGTACTATGACAGAAGCAAGTAGTCAGGGAAGATCTGTCTTGAACAGAGGACTAGATTGTAGAAGTAAGATTTTTTTTCTTTTGAGAATAACAAGCGTGTATTTTCATTCAACAAGCTGTCCTATGAAAAGGAGAAGGAATTTTACTATTTTAATTTTCTGGTTTTTAGTGTAAGCTGAAGTACTCAAATCAGAGAATCATAGAGTGTTTTAGGCCGGAAGGGTCCTCTAGAGGTCATC
>VZZY01009307.1:0-10392 GCA_013400335.1 Eurystomus gularis
TCATGTAAGCCATTGAATCTGCACTTTCTGTGGCATTTTGGGGACCTTCCTGATCTTGGAAGATAAAATGGTTAGAAATCATCATGTTCAGCATCCTGTTGATTCAAAAACATGTCATATGTCACAGTTATTGTGAAGAATTTCCAATATCAATTTCCCTTGCTGAACCTTTGTCTGTTGCCTCTTAAGCTTCTGCTGTGTACCTTCGAAAAAAGCCTAGCTCCATCTTCTCTGCACCCCCTTTAGGTAGTGGAAAACAACAAATAGATTTCTCTTCTGGGCTGAGCAAACTTAGACAGATCCAGAGACAAAATAATTATGTTTATAGAAATTACTTTTTCTAAAGCAATGTTGAGCTCCATAGGTATTTTGTCTTAGTGGTTATACCCATAGCAAAAGGGCTCATTGGGAAGAAAGGTAGTCTTCAAGGTTTCAGCCTACTATTTTATAGTCAGGCGCCTTCCTGTTCTGAAATCTAGGCACTTTGTTAGTAATCAAGGACCTTAAACTATGGCATTTCAGCCTTGGATGAAATACCATCTCACTCTTCAGGAGTAATGCTGTCTCTAAAACCTCGTTTATACCAATCAAGTAAAAAGACATGACTAAAGGCACACAGTCAAAGAAGGAAATGAAAAAAAGAATGAAGCATGTGTCATTTTCATTATTACTTTTCTAATGATAATTTAATTCCTCTACAGATCATGACTGCTGTCAATCATTATGTCTCATAAAAATAGGAATGCTTGAGCATTTCACTGAATTTTTAAAGGGAGAATTATATGTATTCAATATTCCTTGATGTGAAAAAATGTTGGTTAGCTGCCTACAGCAGGTCTCCATCCCAAGTGGGAGGGCATGCTGGGTTATTGCTGAGCTGCATGCCTGGAAGGAGTCAGATTGGAAGAAAATAATGATCCGAAGCCACTCTTCATCCTCCTCACTCCCATCTGTCTTGGATCTGAGGCCAAAGGGTTTAGCTCTGAGGTCTTGATCTGTCTGAATAAACAACAGACCATTTAAAACAAATACTGATCATTGAACCACTATCAGTTAACCTTTATATTGCAGAGCTTATTATCATTATATTTAATGCTGTACAAATATACAGTACAATTATGTTAATATATATGTCACCTGTCCTGGAAGGTCTACGAGATAAAACCCTAAGGTTGTTCAAAACCAGAATTGTCCTGGTTCTGTCCTACCTAGAAACCTATTGCTTTCACCACCTGAGCACTTTAAAATGTGCTGTTCCTCTATGTGAATGATTTTTCATCGGTCTTCACACAGTGTTAATGTTCCCTTATCAGTAGGAGTGCCAGTAGGATGTGCTGTACTTGCTCCATTAGTACTAACAGAAAGTAATACAAGCAGAAGGCAGTCCAGAATCATCTGGCCACAATGAAAATATACCTTCTACACCTACTGAACTTTATTTGCATTCTTCTTAACACAAAACATTGCCTCTGCACCAGAAAATACAGTACTCTGGTCAAAACAGATGTGGTCCTTCCCCAGCTTTCACAGCATCTGTTTAGGAAACAGACTCTGACTGTTTCACTCTGACTCTGAAAGGAAACATGGGTCACTTCGTAAGAAATGGATCTGGAATCTGCCCACATTACATGCAGGTTACTTCTTTCTGCGTGTGCCTAGGAAAAGAAGGGCAGGACCATAGAAGTCACATCAAGGAGCACTTTATTCACAAGACAACTTGAAAGCCTGTACATTCCTGGCAGACAAGACATTGCAAATATCCTGCATATTTATTTTAGGATAAACCATAAAAAAGAGAACAGTATCACCAAAATATATGTTGCAATGCAGACCAAGGCATCAGATAAATTACAGTGCTTGGCCTGTATTGGAGAGACAATTGGAGAGGCTCAGTAATTGCTACAATCTGCTGTGCAAGAAGGATGGCAATGAAACAGGTAGGTCAAAAGGGAGAAATAAGCCCTGTTCCCTACAAAGAAATTACACTCTTGTATAAAACCAGGGCACTCTTTCTGGAAGATCTGTGTGTATTCATGTAGAAAGAACAAACCAAATGTAATTACTTGCAATGCTACCATGCATATAATTACAGTTGTGATAATATGTGAAATGAGCCAAAACATTTTCTGGGCTGTCTTCTTTAGAATGACCCAGAAAACACCATAATAACAACCCTACCAATCTAGAAAAGGACAACTTCTGCTGTTACACATGGACATAACTTTGAAGACGTTGTGGGTGTTCTGCCAAATGCAAAGAGGCTTAGTGTTTTTTATTCTCTGTTCTAGGTTAACAGCCTGAGAAGTAAAAGTCATGTGTGTATTATTACTGAAATACATTCTTGTTCTTTGCTTTCTTCCTTTAGCTCTTTCCTTTGTCTTCTAGTTCAGTAGTTTTCAAGATAATTTCAATTTATGAACTCCAGAAACATTTCCAGTGTGAATTTCCCATACATCTATTGTAAAGCATTTGAAAATCCGATTTCCTTTGTTACTCTTCACTCATCCCTTAAAAGCAGACTCCAGTCCCCCATGGTTTTGCAGTCCACAGCCTGAAAACTACTGCTACAGACACTTTCATGTTTGATAATGTGTTTCCCTGTCATTGTGTTTTTAAGCAGCTGCTGTTGAAAAGTAGGTCAGCGTGTGCTAGCAGCTCATGATCTGGAGAAAAGGGGACACTTGGGGTCATGTCTCACCATGGCTGTGGAAGTTCTGATCAATGAAGCATCTATTCAATTGCTACTTCAGTTTGTCACATCAGCCAGGCACACAAGCATATACACAAACATAAGCACTGAGCACACTATCTTTTCTGATCATGAGCAAATATCTGAGAATGCTTCCTATTTACAGTTTTACAAGCTGGGTAAGTCATCAGTGTTGAGAGGATTTTTCCAGAGCAAGGAAGAAAGAAAATTTGTGTGGGACAGCAGGATTCAAATCCCTCTTCTTTAATGAGGACTCCCAGCCTCATCTGCAGTGACCTTCATGGCAGGCCTCCCACGGCCTTCAGTCGAGTCAGGGTTTTGCTTTGAAAACTGCATGCTGGAACATGTCGCTTTGCTCAAAGAGTGTTTACGACTTGAGGGAAATGGAACTTGCCCATTTAATGTAGAGGGCTTTAAAATCCCCGAGGGGTTCATTTTCCAGTGTTAACTTCCCCAGCACAATACACTGCATTGTAACCTCAGACCCAGGGGTTCAGCCATCTGTGTCAAAGACCCAGATTTGCAAAGAGTCAAAGGGCTCCAAATTAACATAAATTTATGCACATTAGAGCACTACAGACTCTTGGTTTAGATGTACATTTTCCCCTGCATGATGGGGAAATGCAGTTTGAGGTTGCCCAATGTTAAGACAAACATGACATAATAGCAAGCCCATTTCTACTGCTTTTCAACATGTGGTTACTTTCTGTACCCACAAGGGACTCGCTATCCATATCCTTCTCAGATCAGTACTAGCCACATGGTTATGTCAAATGCTTAGGGGATAAGTGTTTTGATTAGCGTAAGCATCTTGCTTATTCTACTAAGTCATGCACTTCCACCTGGTGGTAAAAATATAAAGATTTTATCTTAGTAGGTTTGTTAAAAAGCTGTCAGATGGTACAAGTTTTCCTTTTCAGCTTGTCAGAAAAGCAATCAAGAGGTATAGAGAGACAAACTTGTAATTTTGATAGTAAAATAGGTTTGTTATAACCTCATTAATTTTCAGCAGTAGTTAAAAAATTCTGTAAACACTCATCTGAACTCTAGGAAAATTAACTTACTGACATCTTTAAAACATGGGCCTCTCATCCTGTACCAGCACATAAAGACATATGACTTTGTATCTTATCAGCAACCCAACTCTATTTTGATGAATGGATTCTTAACCAAAAGTGATAATTTCCTCACTTTTTGAAAAACCTTCATACTGGGATTTATTTTTTTTTTCATTCCTCTCCACTAGACTCCTTAATGACATGAATGTCATTATCCCATTTCCTACTGACTTTGCCTGAGACTTTAAAGCCAGAAATTACTTGCTCCTGTAGAGTAACTATGACAAGCAACACAGTACTATTGTTAGTATTCTGTTCCAGATGCTCAAGTTAAACAAATAAGAAGAAAAGATGACTTTTAGATCATAATTTACTTGCCAATTTGTCAAAACCTGTGCTTTCCATTGCCGGTAAGCAGAACATCAACAAGTTACAATCACACTGCTATCATTTTTGCCCCTTTAGTTCTAAAGTTACAGACTTAGAGGCAAGAAAAGATCACTTGAACAGAACAAAGACTTTTGTTTTTAGAAAGACATTACTGTTGCTAACCATAATTTGAAAAATGAAATATCTCCTTCTTATGTTTTTGGTTATCCTCTATTAGAAATGTTCTGATTTACTTCTAGGCTGATTTACTTCTAGTCTAACTTCAAACCTGAGGTTTAAGTTGGATTTTGCAGTACCATTGCCTACCAAAGGCCCTGCCAAAGACAGGTCTGTTCCTGAAACCTGGAAGCTCCACTCAGCCACACAGTTACCACATCACTGTGTTCCCATCTCACCACAATGAGATCTTATACTTTGTTGAGACAGAACGAACTTGAAAAATTACTAACTCCCTAGTCATTTTAACACACTTTCTAAGTACAGGGTTTGTACACATTTTGCTGCCTTTGCTCCCCTGCACTCAAAGCCATGTCTGTTTCCTTGGGAAACCACAGGGCATGCATATGCTCTTTCCTAGAGTGCCAGTGCAGGGACCCCCAGAGAACTCTGACTTCAGAGTTTCTTCCTTCTCAGGTGTACAGGACTGAACCTCAAGAGAGACACATGAAGTACAGCAGTTCATATCCATGGTCATTCCTTACTTTTTAATAGCAATGATGCAGAAATCCAGACAAAGAAAATAATGGAACATTATACTTCCTACTTCAGGGTCCTCACCACTCTTAAATTCTCACTGTGTTTTCACGGGGGACCTCTGAAACACCCAGATATTTTTCCTGTTTTCCTCTGAACCACTGAGAAGTTAAAATTGGTATATGCTGTGCCGTAAATTTCATTTCTCCATGGTCGATCTCACTGTGTGATCCACTCTCTTCAGACTACAAAAGCAATTATCTTCATCACCTTTCCAAATGTTTGTTGGTTGTAAATCCATTCACAGACTTTTTAGGCACATTGTTTCTGAAACTCTGTGCCACATGTTGTCTTTTTAAAATCCAGATCCTCATTGAAATGCCATTTTTTTCAAATCCTACCCCCTTAGAGAAATTGCAGATAATTAGTTTTTCCAAGTTTCTACTTCCCATTCTTTCAAGCTGTTCCCAGCCTGACTAGCAGCCACCTAAGTTCCATGTTACTCCCAAGACTTGATTCTAGTACCAAATCATGGACTCCACCAGCAACGAGTGTTTATAATTCTAGACCTTCATAGTGTCAGACAGAATCCATCTGGCTTAGAAAACCAGACTCCTGAAACTGCCACTTCTCCGGATAAGTCACATCGCTTCTTAACCCTCCCTTTGATGAGCAGAATAGATTGTGATCCTTGGGATCAACATTACAAATCATGGTGATTTTCTCCCAAGCCTTAAGCCATTATCAAGGTTTTTCATTGACTGTCAACAAGATAACATTTAATTAATGATCATCTAGGTGATCATATCATCAAGTAACTTAATTAATCTCTTTTCAGAAAGTTCTTGAATATAATGAAGAGTGTCAAGATAAGGACAGAACCTGGCAACAAGCTACTACTTCCAAAAGGATGTTGTAAGCACAGTGTTACTCACATACATTCCCAATTGCGTCCTCTCATCAATTTTTTCATTTGAAGCTGTTGCAGTTATGAAATGTTAAAAAGCTTGTGTGGTGGCTTGTGCATTTTCCTGGACAGTAGGGGTTTTAATCTCCTGGAAAAGAAGGAAAGTTGGGAATCCATCTAATAATATCTTCTAACCATTGAGCTGATGTCTGACAATCTGCTATGTTTGAAGCTATACTTTAAGAGGATGAACCAGTGTTCTTGTTTGGTTTCTTGGAGGTGAAACATCAGCAGAGACAAAAAAAATGACTTGATACTGCAGTCAAAAGATCATGTAATCTGGGACTATGTATTGTAGAGGTCACCAGACATTTCTGAATGACAAGGCCATCTCTTTGGAAATACTCCCTCCTCCTCAGTTGAATGAAAATCAAATGCTCTGTACCTCAAGGGACAAATCAAGCTATGACTACCCTATGCTGACAAATCATGAAAATTGCTCAACAGTGAAAAATGTCTTCAGTCTTTCTCTAACTCTCATGCATTTCCTTCACACAAGTAGCAGTCTGGTTCCCTCCAGATGTGATTCCTCCTCTGCTTCCACTCTTCGAAATCCTCACAAAGAGTTCTCAGGATTAAATATTACAGAGGGCGGGGGGCAGGGTATCATTCCAAAGAGAAGACTGTGGATATTAAAATGTAATGTAATAAAGCAAGTCTTCTAGAAAAATGTACTTACAGCCATTTAACTATAAACAGACCATTTCATAGCTTTTATTACACTGGACTCCTGCCAGTAAATGAAAATTGCACAGAGCATGCAACTTTCACAATGAGATTTTTCCCTTATTGCATCTAACTGCCGGAGACGGCAGTCACCTCCACTGGTGCTCTGCCTTTGGCCCCTGTCTGAGATTTAGGCCATTAAATTGCTTCCACATGACAGAACGTGGAATGCTGAAAATCAGTCTGACTTATGATTCTGAAGTTTAGTTTCCTTTCAAGAGTAATATTTCAAAAGTTTGCAGCTGAACCCCTTCCTCTTCTAGCTTAAAGCCAGGATCATTTAGAGGTAATTTAAACACTATGAGAGGGCTGTAGCATAAGATCTCTCTCTCTATTCATTTATTTTTCAATATGAAAAAGTTAAGAGAATAAAAACCTTTTAAAAGGTATCAAGGGCTAATATTAAGGCATAAATTGCTGGGAGAATCAGAGAGAATGAAGATTTTCTGATTGCTGTTTATTTGCACAAGTCATTTACTATGCAATTCAACAGCTCATTTTCAAGGTTTCCTCTCCCTGACACAGATTATGAGGCACACTCATCTAGTTTCTGGCAAACTAGTGCTGTACTGAATGATGGATTTGGACACTAGTGATCAGTCTTCACAAATACTTCACAGTAAAGAAAAATACCCTTTTTATTTTTGTTTATTCCAGTCCTTCTTCCACTGAAATCTCTTTGCCTAGGAAAAAGATTTTACATGAGCATTTAAGTGCTGTTGATACATTTGTTCCCAGTGGCCATGAAGGAACTGTGCTCATTTCTTAGCCCTTTAATTCTATGTGATTGTTTCACTAAACTGAGCCTTACTGTACATTCTAAAGGTCTTTTCAGTACGATTAAAAGCGATGTAAGCGATGTATAAACATTTGGATATTCTGTTGTTTACTAAACAGAATACAAAGCATTTGCTTTTTTCCTGGGGTCCTTCTTTGCATTATCCAGCTTTAATTTATGGCCTGAGGGTTAACATTGTACAAACAATAATTTATTTCAGAAGAAATGTGATCATTGCTAAGCTATTCCATTGGTTAAAGAAGAACCTCTGCTTTCTTTATCCCAGCTGGGTTGAAGTAATTGCCTTAGGCTGCAGGCAGGAGAATGGAAAATACATGAAGCATATTGACAATGAACCATACAATGAAACTGCCTAAACAAAGAAAGGACTGTGATAGGAGAGAGAAAGTTTCTCAACCCAGACAGCCATACTGGAAAAGAAGCTGCGTGAAGCTGCTCACTACTTTGTATCTTCACAAAAAAATGAAGAAGAAAGTAAGTCATCAGCAATTCTTGTGGACTGATCAGTGCGTATGCAAGCAAACTGGGCTTGCAGGCATTTTCTGAAAAGAAAGGAAATGTGGCAGCCCACAAATGACACCGTTCATTAACCTACATGCTGATATTAAGAAGACTGTTTAAAGGTGAAGCTCTTCTTCATTTTGGTCTTCTTAAACTCTTAAACTCACACTGGAGACCAGAGGAGTCTATTTAATCATGTTAGAGAATAAAATAAATCTGCATAAATATCTTTAGCCACATTAGCTGTATATGTTCTACTACCCTATATGTCCCAAATGCACTAATGACTTTTGTCTCCTGTACTTTATATGGGATTCATCTTACTCAACTAAAGAAATTAAGGTTATAAAAAGTTTAAACATTGGCACTACTCATCCTAACTTTCTTTGTAGTCAAATAAGAAAAATAAGGAGTGATCTACATGACTTCTCTTAGTCCCCTGTCTTAGAAAAGATACTACCTTCTGGAGATGCTCTCTTCTTTCTACTGGACTGTAGAAGACAGAAGACTATAGTGAGTAGTACAGGCACCAAAGCCTAACCCTGAAGGACCTAATGGAAGAGAGAAGACATCCTGGTATACAGAGATTTCATTTTCTACTACAGAAAATTATCTCCTAGACATTTGCAGGAGACTGAAGAGTGTCATTGCAACAGTGTACTTCTAGCTGGCAATCTTAATATTCATAATCACATTAGGGATTTTTATTACTATTTCCCCATGAAAAATCCCTAGTGCATTGGCTGATACTCGCTGTCAGTTAAGCATCATTTTGCCTTATACCAAGTCAAACTGAAACCATGGACAGTATTGGTCATACCTCAGAACAGTGTCTAGTGTCCACCAAAGTGTCCACCGGCAGACCCATGGAGACATCTTTGAAAATCTTATTAGTGGAGACAAACCTTTGTAAGGTCTCCAGCATATTTCCTTGTTCTCTAATAAAGGACACTGAATGCCAGAAACAGGCACTCATATTCTTTAAACTTGGTAATTCTTATTGATTCAATCCTTCCCCTTCAATCACTAGCCACAGGACAGATCTTTATTTTTAAACACTTTACTTACTCCACATTAAAAACTTGTGTTCAATTATTTTTAAAGACAAATTCTTCCTGGTTTTACATAGCTTCTAACTTAAAAGTGTACTAGCTTATAAAGCAAAAAAGCATTCTTGGAAACATAAGGCTGGTTTATTTGGATTACTTCCTTCGCTATTTTCATGCTTAAATAAGTATGAGTTAGCCTGGAATATGAGCAGGGTTGATAAACTAATACTTCATTAACAACCATACACTCCCTGTTCCTTCTTTCTTCCCCAAATGAATTCGATCTTAATTCTATTCCTCAGCTACAACAATAGAAATTTCCACAGACAGCTGAGCCATACTTTTTGAAGCTAGGCTAAAAGTAGCAAAGAGTTTAAGTATCTAGAGTTTTGTTACTTTCAACTAACAAAATAGGAAACCTCTATGACACCCACATTAAGCAGGAAAAACATGAGCACAACAGTAGTCCTACTGAGGACCTGTGAAAGCCATATGGATCTGTCCAGGGACATTAGCCATCTTTGGATCAGGCCATCATTAAGCATTTGCCCAGTAGTGTGATTGTAGACCCTTTATTTCTGACTTTATCCCTGTTTAAAGGACCTCTGTGATATAGCTGGAGTGGACTTGTGCTTCTTGAGACTTTAGCTTTTGGACAAGTGGGCATAGGATTTAGACTATATGTCTAACTGTTATCATCTGGATGTCATGTTAGAAGGAAGAATTTTTAGAAGTTTTGTCACAGAAGAAGTGTTTATCAAAGTCACAATCTGGGAATTCAAGTGATTCTTATGATACAGTATTTGCTGAGACAGTGAGTAATCTGAGATGAGCTCTGGTTTATTTAGAGTGATTGACAAATCTGTTCATAATAATGGGATCAGAAGAACGTACTTGGAGAGATACTGGGTGGATAATGTTACACCACTAAATAGTTGATGTTTCAGTGCAATATTTTCTGCACTCAGGTCTTGTATTGGCATAAGTTTTCCTTGAGCTTGTTTAAAAACGTGATTTGGAAGTGTTTGTGATCAATGCTTCAAAAGAAGGTTTACCAGCTTCATATAAAAGTTGCATTACTTGAATAATCTCCTTTGATACACTGGGTAATTCTGACAAAGAGTTCAGGAAAGGACTCAGGCAAATCTGAGCAATCAGCTGACTTTATTAGATTAATGCAGTAGACTATGTCATGAGTTTTGGGGACTGCAAAGACCTCGTACATTTGAGCAAATGAATGAAATAATAAGTATTGCCATCTAGTAGCAACACAAATTTTTATGATTTATAAATATTTGTTTTGACTGTTCAGCAACAGGAAAACGGTACTCAGCACATAGCCACTATTAGCATTATCAGGAAAGCTGGAGATTTATCTGTCATGGGTGGTTTTGTCCTTTTGGCGTACAAGTGCTTATTTGCTTTTTTAATAAGTATCATAAGTGTTCATATTAAATGTTAATACTAAAATAGATTATATTCCAACATATTAGTATGTT
>VZZY01009313.1:3740-14754 GCA_013400335.1 Eurystomus gularis
GGACGGGCGGCTTCGGCTGCCCCTGCCCCGCTGCTGCCTGACCGGGAGCTAGTGCGGGCTTGGGCGGCGCACCCCTCGGGAAGGAGAGGGCGGGACGAGCCTCCGCCCTGAGCGGCTTTATCCTCAGACCCCGCACCCTGCCTGGCTGCTCCCCGCGTCCCGACTCCGCGTGGCGTCAAGCCGCCTGGCTGTAGGGAAATGAGTGCCTGGGACGACCTTTATCTACTCGCCATGCTGCCCTCCTGGGTACCGGGGGCTGCCGCGGGGATTGTCTCCTTGCATCTCATCCAGAAGCTCCTCTTCCCTTACTTCTGGGCTGACCTGAGATACCTGCTGAAAGTATTGATGTATGGGCTGAGAGTGGAGATGTACCGGCTGCAAGGGAAGATTGTCACCGTCCTGGACAGGTTTGTGAAGCTGGCTGAGAAGCAGCCCCACAAGCCGTTCCTCATCTACGAAGGGAAGGTGCACACCTACTCGGATGTTGACAGGAGGAGTAACAGAGTAGCACAGGTCTTCCTACACCACGAGGCTCTGAAGAAGGGTGACACGGTGGCCTTGCTGATGGGCAACGAGCCAGACTTCATCCACGTGTGGTTCGGACTGGCCAAGCTGGGGTGTGTGGTGGCTTTCCTCAACTTCAATGTCCGCTCCAGATCTCTCCTGCACTGTGTCAGTAGCTGTGAGCCCAAGATACTGGTTGTGGGAGCAGGTAGAGTATACACCTGATACGTACATCCAAAGCTTTTTAATGTGACATCTTCCCAGTGTATGTGCCTCTAGCTCCTTTAGTAGAAACCTGATTTTCAGCTGTTCACAGAATGGAAGAAACATAGGACTCGAAGGAGCTTCAAGAGAACATAAAGCTTAAGCCTCTCAGGTAGAATCAAATATATCCATACTTTGAGGACATCTATTTAACCTTCTCTTAAAAAACGTGCTTTGCAGGAAGGTTTGCCACATCTAAGTACAACCTGTGCCAAGCATTTAATTGCTTCAGTAGTTGGTTAATGTGTCTCAGAAAAGATTAAAATGACCTATTAAGGATAATTTCCCCTTCCTTTTCAAATAGTCTGTTTTAACCTTAAGTCATGTACTTTTCTTTTGTCCTGTACTGTCTCCCCCATCTTTCTAGTGTTCAAAACCACTGCGAACTAGAAGGTTTAAGCTCAGGTTGAACAACCTCTGCTGTACAGCTATTCACAGAAGTACCATAGTCTTCTGGGGACTGAAATTGAGAGAGTTTTTTTACAGATAAAGTACATAGGAGATTGATTTGTAATAACCAACTTACTGTTGGCGTTGGAGTGTAGAAGAAATTGCTGTGTTTCAATAGGAGATAATTGTGTTATATAGGTTTCCAGAGTATTACATTCTTATTAGGTGCTTCAAAAGAATGTAAAATCTTGATGTAGGCATACTGTGCATTTTATATTCAAATTTGGCTTCAATTATAGAGATATATAAGCTGAAGACATCCAAAACCTAAACTTGCCTCAGCTTTTATGATCAGGTGCTAGTGAACCTGCAATGCTGAAAGATCACACAAAGCCTTGACATTTCATTGGAAGATACTTCAAAATATGAAAAAATAACATTGTCCTGCCTCCCTAAAATTATTATTTCAAGTCTACTCTGCCTTATTTCTAACTCACAACTTACTGCCTTATTGCTATTACACAGGTTGTGGGGTTTTGCATTCATAGCACCTAAATGATGGAATTTCCTTCCATCTGTTCTTTGCTGCTGTAAATTTGTGCTTTCAAAAATGTATGAAAAATATACTAAAGATTTTTCCCTTGTATATTTTTTAATTATAAATTTTGTAATTCTGATTATATACGACACACTGGTCTAAAAATGCTTGGTAATTAAAACAAGCTAGTGAAACAAAAGCCGGTTTAAATATAATCCCCAAAATGCATGATAACAGTGCTTCTGAACTGACAGTTTTTAACTTTGGCTTCTTACTAAATAAAAAATCATATAACAGTCTCTCATGAATATGTGCTTTTGAGTGTATGGATTGAGCAATGGAATTAATGTTCAGGAAATTATTGGTCATTGACTGTGGTGAAGGAGAACTTTGGATCAAAAGTTATATCTAAGAGTAGTTTTTATTAAATTGAGAGATTAAGTAATGAATGAAAAAAGCATTTGCAAAGCAGTAATGAGGTCTGTGTTTCTCCACTCTTAATTTGTTATGAGCAGCTGATAGTAAGAGTTGCTGAACTAACTTGTTCCCAGAGTCTGTGTCTGCTCGCAAAAGGAGCTGTGTGCAGACAGATAACACAGCAGAGATACCAACAAATTAGTCTCTGAGCTGTCTTTTATGTGTTGGTCTTCTTACTTTAGTCATGGGTTTTAGTCTCTGCATTGTTTGTCGGCCCCTTGAGCCTCCAGGGCTTCACGGTATTCTTCTTTGGGACTTAGAGGCTCTTCATTATCTCTGTCTGTGAAAGAAGTTGAAGTTCTGTTATGTCCTTGTTTATTGGCCATGTCATGTGGAAAAGGAGCCCCTCCAAAGGAGTCCAGGTTTCACAACTAAAGGTTCATATACCATTCAGTGACTGAAGACTAACCCATACCACCCTTGAAGCAAAAACATACTATACATCATTATTGTATGTAATAATTTTCCCCTAATACTCGTTAAAATTGCAGTATTTAACACTGAGGTTACACAGTCAATTAGATAATTGTCAGAGGTCTGTTAAACATCTTTTTGTCTAGTGTTAGTTTGTGTTTCAAGGGATTCTTCCTCATCAGTAGGCATGACTTTAACTTCCTTGTATGTTTTGCTCTTGTGGCAACATTTTCCACAGGTTTTGACGTAGATATTCTCTAAACTCTCTGCAACTGACTGTTTTATTCTTAAACCTTAAATATGTTATAAAAACTTAAAAATTCCTTCTTCTTGTTGGTTTCCTACCTGAAATGTCTATCAGTAAAGGCTGATTTTTTTTCTGTGACAGCAATGTTTTTTTAATTCACTTAGCACAATCTCGTAACGTTTTTTTTTCCTTCTCATGCAACTTCAGGCTGTAGGGCAAATATAGATGCTGTGATTTTTCAATATTTAGACTTTATATTCCTCTCGAGCATTTCCACTTGTCTGCTGTGTTCCCAGAGCATTTAGCGCTTGCTTTAATTTGTTACATAACTTTCTCACACTTCCATTCCCAGAAACACTACCACCACTCCCATTCTGGGGAATGTTTGTTGAAAGAGATTCAAAAGTTGGAGTTTAAAACTGCATTTTTAATAAAACAGCAGTTAACTAAAATGCAAGTAAACAGGGAACTTGAAAAGGAGAAAAAAAGAAGCTCTATGCCCTTCTCACTATCAGACTGACAGCATTAGCGTACTCTAACAGCAATCTGACCAGTTTAAAAGGTACTCAGCCTTACCACATTTGTTACCATATTGTGCCACCCTTATTCATTTAGAAACTACTGGCTGAACAGAGGAGGAAGGTAGTGCTTAAAATGAAGGCATCTTTTAAGGCACTGTGTCCTTTTTAGGGAATGTTTCTATTCATTGAAGTCTTGCTTGAAACAAGGGATTACATTTTATCTTTTAGACAGTACCTGTATAACAGCGATATTATTAAACAACACAATCTATTGACCCACCAGAAGGGTACAAATGGAATTTGGCAGTGCATTTACAGTGTGTTGCTACTTGGGAGGGTTCAGCTCATAGTAGGACTTCCAAGGTTGCCATCATGACTTCTGATGCAAGGATCCAGCTGTGGAAAGGACTGCATTACTAAACTCCATGAGATTGGTTTACATCAGTTCTGATAGCAGAGGCTATTTAGGGAGTGTACATGCCATGTGGACAGGTGTGGGCAGCCTGCCCTACGTGGGCCTGCTTGAGCAGGGGTGTTGGACCAAGATGATGTCTGGAAGTCCTTCCAACCACAGCCGTTCTGTGATTCTGCAATTCTGTACAGAATTATACTTCGCAGCTGTGCAAGTATAGCATTTTCCTGGCTAGGATTCTTTACTCTTGAGGTACCAGCAGTGCTTGCTGCTGCTGCTGCGTGTGTTCTGAACTTCTCGCCATCTGAGCTTAGAACCAGGGTTTATGCTGCTAGGAGTAAAGTTCAGACAGAAGTGTGCCTACCTCAGAGAAAGAGTAAACAAAGTCTTTTTTGGTGTTTCCAAATTAAGGCCATATGGTATTACATACAAGTTATCAGTATCATCTCTCATGTTAGTCACTGAGTGAAAAAAATAATGAATTTGATCAAAACGATCTTTTCTTAACTGTTTGGTATAAAAAGCTATTTAGACATAAACATTAAGACAAGGAAACCATAGATGACCTGCAGAACACGTGCCTATCTGCTCTGTTAGACACCCTGTCTCTTTGATCACTTGGTTTTCTTAGTCTATGTCTCTGTCCCAGGTGGCCTTTGAGTGGAAAACAGTGCCGGCTGTGATTCCCAAGCCAGTTTCTGTTGCACTGCCTTTACTGCCTTCAGCGGCACTTCAAGATATCAGCACTCATTCTGAGCTTTACTGACTTGTAATTTCTGTTATTATTACAGAGTGAGAATAAGTGCTGAGTGTAAGGAGTCACTTGGGAGATTAGGAACAAGCAACAATTATTTTCTAAGGTGAGACAGTATGGGGAAGAGTTTGGCTGGGCCATAGCTTACTGAGCATATCAACCAGGGTACACATCAAAGTTATGTGAGAACCATTTCAAACAGTTTTCCTTCTGAGTAGCTTTCTGTTCAGTACAAGTTGATCTCATAATCTAACATCTCCCTTTCATCAGTGTAGGGCTGTGTCCTTGCCAAGAAGCTGCATTTCTTTGTTGGAAAATAACATAAAAACTCTTTTGTGTGACTTGAAGCCTGAGACGGCAGTTCAAAACCAAAACATACTTTCCTTGGTTTCTCAAAAGATGCCTCTGAGTTATGTATCCATGTGAGTGTAATGTCACAGTTTCACAAACTTTTTATTGAATTGTGAAGGGCTTTGAAAGCAAGAGGGGGAAAAAAAGCGAAGAAGTGTATTCTTGACCAATTACAGATACTTTTTTTTCCCAGTAGCAGCCAAATAGTTAGCAAATGGTGAATATTCATATACAAACTATGTAAACAATGCACACAGAACTGCTGGCTGCACTGCCAAACTTTACATAAGCAGTCATTCCTTCCAAAACAAATAAACCAAAACCTGAATATACTTTCATAGGGCAAAAAGCAAACAAGTACTTGAGAGAAACCACAAGCTGAGATAGCTAAATGGCATTACTATAATTGTTTTCTTAAATGGTGAAGTATACATACCAGGTACCTCTAGAAATAATCAAGCTACAGTTTCTCCAAGAGGGCTGTTTTTTTCTTCACACATGGACACGATGAT
This sequence comes from Eurystomus gularis, assembly GCA_013400335.1. Taxonomy (NCBI): domain Eukaryota; kingdom Metazoa; phylum Chordata; class Aves; order Coraciiformes; family Coraciidae; genus Eurystomus; species Eurystomus gularis. The sequence goes on from VZZY01009313.1 coordinate 9,125, forward strand.
ATATGAAGACCAGTGAGTCCTACACAACATCTGGCACAGAAGTTCTTTGTTCATGGAACAAAACATTAGTTGACTATAACCAGAATTGTTCTTCAGAAATAAGTTAGTACAACTGAGAGTTACCTTCTAATACCCTATGCTCCTGTGGGTTCCAGAAGGAGTTTTCAGTTTCTAGCACGTTGAATATAGCTGTTTTAAAACACCCTTTCTTATTCAGGAAATCACTTATTGTTTCTGCTGTTCTCTGCTGTCTAACTAGAAATTTCTTTGAAGATAACATATAATTATGAGTTGTTCGCATATTGTTCCAAGCACTAGATTCCTGAATACAGAAGAAACATTCTACTGTGTAATTGATTCATAATTCAATAGTAGTTAAAAACCCATGCTAGCCTCTGTGCAACAACAAAACCCATAGGTTTTATGAGTGAGTTTTCAGACAAACAGTGGACAGTATGTATGTTTAATTTGAAGGTGGATCTTAAGTTTCAGTGTGCTAAAAGCTCTGCCCTTCTATCATTCTTGAATTTTAAATGATTGTGGCTGTAGAGTTGAAATTAATAGTTGCCATCTTTCTTCCTTTGAAGGAAGCAAAGTGGAAAAAAAAAAAAAGAGGCAAGTCCTCTTCTTCTTTGACAGACTTGCACTTCTTGTTACTCAAATACACAAAGAACTTGGTACATGTCTTATCTAGAACTTCTGAATGCTAAAAAATTAGAAATATTTCTGAATTTCTTCATGTCATGGAATCCTAAACAGAAATGTCTTCTGTAGAGAATTTAAAAGTTGCTAGGTAATACAGTATAGAGTCATAGAATGGTTTGGGTTGGAAGGGACCTTAAAGATCATCACGTTTCAATCCCCCTGCCATGGGCAGGGACATCTCCCACTAGATGAGGCTGCTAAAGGCCCCATCCAATCTGGTCTTGAACACATCCAGTGATGGAGCACCCACAGCTTCACTAGGCTACCTGTTCTGTTGTCTCACTGCTTCCTAATTTCTAATCTAAATCTACCCTCTTCCAGGTTGAATCCATTAGCCTTCATCCTATCGCTACAAGCCCTTGTGAAAAGTCCCTCCCCAGCTTTCTTATAGGCCCCCTTCAGATACTGGAAGGCTGTAATAACATCTCCCCAGAGCCTTCTCTTCTCCAAGCTGAACAACCCCAACTCTCTGAGCCTGTACTTGGAGGAGAGGTGTTCCATCCCCCCTGATCATCTTCATGGCCCTTTGGACCCACTCCAACAGGTCCATATCCTTTCTTGTATCAGGGGCTCCAGAGCTGGACACAGTACTCCAGATGAAGTCGTAGAAGAGCAGAGTAGATGGGGATCATCTTCATCACTTTTAAAAATGTTAAAAGCAAAACAATTTAAGGAAAAGCAAGAAGGAATGAATGTATCAATGGAAAATAAGGAAATGCCACAATGATCCCTTTCATATCTGCAGTACTTTAAAAGGGTGATACTGAGGGGTTTTTTGCCATGCCTTTTCCAAGAGGATAGTTTTCAGTTAAACAGTAGGTGACATTTAATTCACAATTACACTTTAGTTACACAGGATAATTTTGCATTATGACTTTTATTGGGCAGTTTTTCTCAGTATTTGTACATCACATTTGTGATCCAGTAAGGACACCACACAGGATGGACAGCTGAGTCTCATTCAAGTCATTACTGGAAGATGGAGGAGCCAAGAAATTTGTAACAATCCTTAACAACAGTCCTTAACATCTTTGCTGGCACTGTAGCTGGAGACAGTGCACCAACAAAGGATGACAGAGGATGCAGTATTCTTTTACCATTTGAGAACAGAAACGGAGCTCCAGCCACTTCTAAAACCTGTGATTCTTTTGCTGGGTTCTCAACCTAGCTTGCACCTTCACAAACTGTCAGTATGTTTAGGAGGCATATATGTGTATAAATGCATAACAGGAAGACAAAAATCAATATTAGCAGGTAGTAAGTATATAGTTATTCTGTCACAAGTGTGGTTTATGAAAAACTTTTTTTAAAATTTGAAATAATACTTTTATATTTTCATATTTATTACTTGAAAGATATACCCTGATTTTATAATGTGACAGCAAAACAGAACTAATATGCCGATGAACCTTGACTTTCAGTGCATCAAGTTTCCTGCAGTTAACACTATTGTCCTTAACGTTATTTATTTTTCACATTTTTTCATTCTAATGCTATGTATAGTGGAACAGGACTGCACTCCAATGATTCAAACAGGAGGCAATCTTTTAGGTTTTCTTGATAATTTAAGTGGTTAATTCCTGAAATCATTCTGCAGTGCAAGGAAGTTAGAACACAAGAATTTTAATGTCACACTCCGTCAGATCTATTTGCTAAACATTCGTAAGTATATAGAACTTGTACTCTGTAGGCTTCAGGTTCGTAAGACATATGTTTAGTTGGCAACGGTAAGCTATATCTCTATTTTAGTAATGCAGACTAGTATGTCATTCACTAAAACTTATATAGCAGTTTGTCATTAGAAAAGTAGTTTTCTGAAAGATTAAAAATCTTCAGTTATTTTAGTGTAACATTTATTCAAGGGGGTTCTATTAATGGTATCCATATTTAATATTTGCGAAATGAGCTTGGAGCTGACATCAGGATTGCAAATGCTGGCTCTGACAATGCCTCATTATGAGGTTCTGGGTGAGTTATGTCAACTTTGTTTGTTTATTCATCTATAAAAACTGGATAATTACATAAAGTTATGCCCACAGGGATATTCACAAGATCAATTACATAGGCTGAGATCCAGCAAAGCACTTAAGTATAAATGAGTTTTTAAGTTATATGAATAGTTCTGTTGAAAGCAGTATTATTCCTATTCTTAAGAATTTTCCTGGATTAGTAGTTCAATGCCTGCGCAGTTTCTAAGAAAGTGACAGATTATAGAAATGCTTAGAAATAGAAACATAAATACCAAATGTATTAAGGATTGTCCTTTATTTATATTCTTTCTTTTTGTTTAACCTGGGACTCTCCCTCATGCTTGTTTTCCTGAGACGGAAACAAAGTAGATCTTAGTTATGCTAAGTTTTTATTTTAGAAATAAAACTTAGTTATGCAGTTTTTATTTTAGAAAAGTGAGTTTATATTCAGGTAAAAGTCAATAGATGGAATGGCTTTCAGTGAATGGACATGTGATTGCAAGAAAATAAAATTGTCTCTTGTACCTAAAATCACATTCATTAAGGTATCTAAAACACTCAGACCATTACATAAATAACCACATGGTTCTTTGGCAGTGTGTGAACAAGCCCCAGGCCTGTATCATATTTCTATTCTGTGAAATTCAGGTACCTACATATATAATATAGTTTTTTGTTTCTGTGTTTGTTTTTACATTAGTCACTTCTGTGGTTTTGAAAAAAATACTGCTTAATGATAGATTGCTGTTGAGGGCATCCAGGGAAACCTGAGCTCTAATTACTGGCCATGTATATATTTGCCTTGCATCTTTAAAAGATTTCTTCATTATGTAGTTGAAGTTGAACCTTAACTACACTTTATTCTGGTCTTAGCAATGGCCAAGCATTATCCACAATGAGGTGGAAAGCAGGAGCTAGTAATCAAGGCTCACCGTTTTGCCTTAAGGGGCAGTTGACAACTAGACCTTGTGGGGTCAATGGTATTTTTACCATATTATATCCTGTTTTCAGTGAATTTTCATTCTAGTGCATCATTATTTTATTTGAATTTATTATGTCCGTGGAGATTACTTTCATCCTTCTTTCTATTATAAGAAGTAAAACTTCCAGAAGAAAAATACTTTATTTGCTAGTTTTGTAAAGATATAATGTAAGTAACATTATTTGATGTTATTTTTAAAGATTTGCTTGGGACACTGGAAGAAATTCTTCCTAACCTCCAAGAAGGAATTAGTGTTTGGATAATGACCAAAGACTCCACTCTTCCACGTGTGCATACACTTCTAGACAAAATGGAGGCTGCATCTGAAGACTCCGTTCCAATTAATCAACGCTCTGCTGACAACCTCAAGTCATCCGTTTTATATATATTTACTTCAGGAACAACAGGTACAGGTCTGCTAAAGGGTCTGTGCTTTCCTTCAGCTTTCATCTAGAAACTTGATTTTCTCTAATTTTTTTGTTCACCTTTTTATAGTAGAATATCTTATTTCTTATCTAGAAGCGTTATGGTAGAAAATAAGTGTGTCTCTTGTCAATGACTGTATTCAGTGGACTGTGGGCTTCTCTTTTTGCCTGCCACATTGTGCAAATACTATGAGAATCTTTATGTCTTATTACTTCATAGCTAAGGTGTTTATAACATGTTTTGGTTTTTCATTTTTTTTACAGTGATAATAAATATTTTATGATCACATGCCACTGCCTAGCTAATATAGCTAACATTCCGTCTAGAACTTTAAAAAAACAGTCTTCAAACAAGCAAAGATACATTTGTTTTTTCTTCATTAAGTCATGTTCTATGCAGGTCACTGTAGAGACAGAAAATAGGATTAAGTTACTAGCCTTTTAGTTTAGAAACAGATGGCTGAATTTATTACCAATGCTCCAGCAGCTAAGAAGCTAAGACTTTAAAAAAACTGATCACTGACATGAAAAGCAGCATGATGTTGTTAAGATAAGCAGATTGCCATTCTCATTCAGCTGAACACAACAGTTTTAGTTAGAAGGAGATTTAAAATGAAGCTGTGTTTTATGGCTTTGTTCCATCATACAAATAATTATTTAATTTATTTGCCTCAAGTTCTGGGAAAAAATTGGGAAATAAAAATGTCAGTCTGGAATAAAAAAATTAGGAAGGTAGAAATACTATCAAGGAGTCAGGTATGTTTGTAATACTACTGATATAAATGTGGTTGAGCTTGCTGGTTAAAGGTAAGGTGTTTTAGCAAAAAATAGTACTGAATTCTCCAGCTAGGAAGATTTTGTTCTTATAACTGCATTCAGAATATCTGTGTGAAATCTCAAATTTTAGTTATGTACAATTTAAAATATTTTTTAATGCTGGTATGCACTACATTCATTTAAATTTAATTTCTTTTATGTACCATGTAACTAAAAGAGTAAGGTTTGATTAGTCTGAAGAATATGGAATGAATAATTCTAACCTCAAGTAACTGAGCATTTTCACACTTTATGATAAAGCAAGAGCGTAGTGTTGCTTCTAAAATCAATGACTAGTAAACTTAGTTAAAAGAAAGAAATATCTTGCATGGTCTGTAGTCAGCTGTCTATAACAGCAGAAGGAAAAAACTCAAGACTTCTTGCTGTAAGTGGTTCATTGGCAACACAGCCTCATTACCTTCAGTGTGATGGGTTTTGGGATAGCTTTGAAGTATAGCTAGAATCTCCATAGATGACAATTCCAGTAACTGTTCTAGTTAAGTCTTCAGATGAATGGTAGCTTTGCTAGAATAGGTGAAGAAACTTGCCAAGACATTCAATTTCTTGACATTCTTAGCAGTTCTCACTGTTAGTCATCAGGACTCAGCCTGAAATTTGTGTATGTGAGAACATATATGATGAATGAACATGTCCCCTACTCAAAGTAGTGGGTACCAGATTAGCAGCCCAAGAAGCTCAGAATCACAGGATCACTGAATCACAGAATCGTTA
>VZZY01009316.1:0-34476 GCA_013400335.1 Eurystomus gularis
TTCAAAAGTCTAGGTAGACAATACCCAGAGCCCTTCCCTCGTCCAATAGTCAGGCCATCTTGTCATAGAAGGAGATCAGGTTTGTCAGGCAGGACCTGCCTTTCATAAACCCGTGGTGACTAGTTCTGATCCCCTGGTTGCCCTTTGTATGGATTGTAATGCCACTCAAGATGATCTGCTCAAGAATAGGTTCAAATCCTTCCAAATTTCCCTTTCATTTAGCAATTTGAGCAATGCCACACCATCCCACATCCTCACAAGCAGTTAACTCATGGGTTGGATTCAACTACTGTGATTAACAAAGCAGTAAGTCAGCAAACTTCCATGAGCACCCATAGCTCCTAAGAGGTCCAAGAAGACAAGATACTATCAGTTCATCACCTTCATGAGTTTGTCCTTGCCTTGCATGTTTGGTTAAGCTGTTCTCCTGGCATTGGTTTCATACCATTTCATTTTAACTCACTGTATGCCTCCTATCCACTCTTTTAACCTAGTGATGGTCTCTCTGCTCTGGCCACTTTGGGGTTAATCTGGGATATTTTGGTCTGTCAGTGGTTGCCATAAAGCCTTCCCCAAACTTTGCAGACATGGAACCGGTATTTTTACAGTCAGTGCTATGTCTCTGCTGGTTGTAATCCACAGCAATGCACCTGGACACAATTGCGCTTGGATAACTAAACCTGACTGATGTGTTTCACTTAGTGGAGACTCCACTTGTTTCATTGTAAAGATTAGAGAGTGATTCAGCATTCATGAGAAAATGTGGCAACAAAAGGTTAGCCGAACAGTGCTAGGAGCGGAGCCATATTGGGAGCAATTGAAGGAGGAAATGGTCTGGATTTATTGTCTGCATTAAAGATATTGTGGGTCCCATGGATACCAGGAGTGTCATGGAGACACAGCTAATAGGATTTTTATTGGATTATTGTCAGGCTGTTGCACCTGCTTCCAGAGGGGATGGTGCAGTTGGTTTTCTGGCACAATCCTTGAGCAAGGAAACAGAAAGAAGCTACAGGAGCTGGAAGCTCCAATATGAATTTTTAAGGAAACTTTTACAATTGCCTCAAAGCCGTTCCAAACAAGCCAGCACCCAGTAAGCGCCCCTTCTGTCCCTTTACAAAATGCTCATGAATGTAAAATATATTGCTGAAATGAGCAAAGATACCAAGGACCTAACTTACAAGTCTCTACTCTCCACAGTTCTGATCTAGGTTAGGTTTTATTTGGATTAACTTGAAGGAAGGTTGCTTTAAAAAATAAAAAAAATAATAATAATATTTTTTTTACATTACCATTTTGATCATTGCCATATTTCTTTTTTTTCATGGTAACATTTAGCAATCCATTTGGTCTCTCATTTCCCCTGTCTCTAGTCTATTAGATAACAATGCTTTTCTCCTCCGTAGCCATCTTCAAAGCTCCTTTACCTGCACATGTATTACAAGATTTTGATAAAGATTCAAGGCGAGTGCCCTCTGTGGTCATTTCAACCCCTGCAGATCTCACACATTGTTTGCCTCTATACTTCATATTCAGCAAACCATTTCCCAGCTCCCTGTTTTCTTTTTATTTATTCAAAGCAATCAGAGCACATTTTATCCAACAGAGAACTGAGCTGAGGGGAAAGGAAAGGGAGTTTCCACCACCAGCTCATTTTCATTTTCACCCCTGGTGCCTGGTTTCACCCTGAACGTTAGAGAAACCTGGAAGCCATCTAAATTCAGGTCTCAAGCTAAACACATCCAGTGTTGATATAAAAGTGTCTTTTTAGATTTTAAGTAGGTTTGGATGAATAATTTGTAACAAATGATCTCATGAATTGTATCTCATTTCTTTGTTCAGGAGTTGTATGCAAAGAGAGTAAAATTATTCCAACCAGGACCAAATCCAAAGCTCTCTGTAGTTAATGGAAGGAAACCAATGCATTCTGGATTAAGACACAAAATATATTTTATGAATATTGTTAGTCTTGTAATTTCTTCACAAGAACATATTCCTAAGATCATCCAGTCTCGGAGAAGTTGTGCTTTAATATCTCTCTAATACATGTTGTATTTCTGTCCTCACATATCAGAATGCTGTGACTTTTTTGTCTACAAAGACAGCACCTCCTTTCTACTACTGTCTTGTGAAAATTCTCCATCTTTTACTTCAAAGGCATTTTTTCAGAAAGTATTTTTGCCAGGTAACAGTAGTAGGTAGAAAACTGAGATTCTATGAATCTCTAAAGTCACGTACTTTAACATCCAAATTAACAATGACCACTCATTTTCAGTTAATATTATCATCAAGGAATACAGTCAGTGGCTTATCCACATCCTTTTTTCCCTCTCTTCTTATTTTACTCTTTTCCATCAGTGATGCGATTTACTTGCCTATGTACTAGTCTCTTTTTGCACCAACTTGACTAACCCTAAGAATATTTGTAGCAACTTCTAGTAGTATTTTATCACTTGTCTCTTCACCTGAACTTCCTAATCTTTTCTTTCTTATTGAATTAATTACTTTATGAGCTTTCTGATTTTTTATACTTATTTTAGCCTTTTGATCCATCATATTCTACTCACTTTCTAGTAAACTGTTCTCCAGTTCTCATACTTTTGTTCCCTTATTTCTTTTTTGTTTCATGCTTTATTAGACCAGCAGTCAACATAGTATGATGTGCCTCAAGAGTGATTAATTTCTGGTCTGATAATGAATTTAAAGAAAGACTGCAGATGAAAGGGAAGTCATATGGTTTAATATACGTTTTGTGTTGAAAGAGATATGATTTCCGTTCCAGACTCCATTTTGAGGTTTGTATCATGTCTCTGTGATCAGTTCCTCATCTCCAAGAAGTATATCACTAACAATAATACTATATTGGGAACATAATATGAGAATTTAAATTGATAGTGAAAAGGTGTAAGAATAATTTGCTTAGATAAGGCAAATCCTTCCAAAACCCTGCTTGCATTTTAACTTTGTGTTTGCATTAATATGCTACTGTTAATTCAGGATCAATCAAGTGAAATCTGCACTGGCACACTGCTAGAATTTTCCCTGATGTGATATAGGCCATTGACAAATAACTGTCCCAATCAATTCCTCTGAAGAATTTGGGAATTTAAATATCATGGGGCAATTCTTAAAAGAGAGTTGGTGGTGTCCTTAGTTTGGAGCATTAAGAATAAGTATGTAGGCTCTTCATAACATCCTCCCTCCTTGCCAGAGTGCTATCCTGAGTGTGCTTAATTTTCGAGTACAGGTGAATCCCACAGTACTTATTGTGTTGTTGTCATTTGTAGTGCAAGTGCCTTCATGCAAGCACTTGGCTTTCTCCACATATTCTACAATGCACCTACCAACTCTTACGTTCCTATGTAATGGCTAACAATAATAACAACAACATCTAAAAATATCCCACCTAGTTTATAGTTTGGTTTGTCCTAATCCTAGTGGGTTAAGCTAGACCTGCTTTAAGATGTACTTCAGAGGTATACTTTTCCACCCAAATAACAGTGGTGGATAAAATTTAACAGAAAGACTTTAGATGAGGAAGTGCCTGCTTTGATATGCTGTCAAAGAATATCATAGAATGCTTTAAGTTGGAAGGGACTTTAACAAGTCATCTAGTTCCAACCCTCCTGCAGGGAGCAGGGACATCTGCAACTATGTCAGGTTGTTCAGAGTCCCATCCAACCTGACCTGACATGTTGCCAGGGATGGGGCATCAACCACTTCTCTGGGCAGCCTGTTCTGTTGTTTCACTACCGCCATTGTAAAATATTTCTTCCTTATATCTAGTCTAAATCTCCCTTCTTTTAGCTTAATACCATCACCTCTTGTCTTGTTGCAACAAGCCCTGTTAAAAAATCTGTCCTCATCTTTATTACAAGCCCCCTTTATGTACTGAAAGGCCACTGGAAGGTCTCCCTGCAGCCTTCTCTTCTCTAGGCTGAGCAAGTCCAAATCCCTCAGCCTGGCCTCCCAGCAGAGGGGTTCCAATTCTCTGATCATTTTTGTGGCTTCTGGACCTGCTACAACAGGTCCATGTCTTTCCTGTGCTGAGGACTCCAGAGCTGGACACAGCACTGCAGGTAGGTTCTTACCAGGATAAAACCTAACATTTCAGTTATACACTTGCTTTGATGATATTTTTATCTACACACACTATAGATGTGTGTTTACAGTCTGGCAATAATATATTTCTACAATTAATAAAAGTGAGAGAAGATGAATCATCTCACCATAAGGTAGGTCAAATAATTGCCTTCTGCAGCTGCTTTATGAATATGAAGATGGCCTGAAATTATTAGCTCAGACATCTAACTCTGAGACTTAAAGCTAGGTAAGGCAAATTCTAACCTTAACATTTCTCTGTCTCAGTTCTTCCACCTGGAAAATGAAGAGAATCTGAAATCTGCACTCATTATCTCACTACCATGCACATAGTATTTAAGGGGCAACCTTCGATATGTGATGGTAGAAGGCAGTTTAGAGCTAATTAGCCAAGTAAGAAATCTGTTCCCAGTTTACTAGAGGAAAAAGAGGTTGACTAGATAAAGGGAACAGGGCAAGGTACTGAATTATCCTGCAAGTGACCTGTCTGGTTGGGCTATGAGATGATTAGGATATGGATTGTATCTTTTAATGTGCCATCTAACTCATGTAAGGCAGAACGAACACAGAAGTTGGCTGTATTTATGTTGGAAATGTTAAAATATATCTGTAATCACTCAGTTCCAGGACAAGCTCGTTGAGTTCCTTTACCCCCAAGGGTGTGTTTGCTGAGGTTGGCACTGGTGTGGATATATCTGTATTTCACTCCATCACTTAGTGTGGATACACCCTCTGTGCCTCCAGGCACTCTTTCAAGGTAGGCAGTACTAGAAAAAAATCTGCAAAGGGGAGGAAAGGCATGTGTACCACAATAATGGAAACTTGGCTCAAAAGATTTGAAGAGAAAAGAGGGATTGCTGGTGCTCCATGCAGTGACCTAGCTGTGATTGTGTGTGAAGTTACTGCCTGTAAAATCTGCCAGTTTAATATCTCTTGAGAATACTTAGGTTTATTTATTGGCCATTCTGGAACCTCCTACAAAAAGAGCAGGAGAATCCTGCTGAAGTGTCAGCTCTGTTCAGGGACACGATATCGTAAACTGAAAATGCAGTATTAGAAACACAGTCGTTGTGAACCGCTCACCATCCTGTATTGATATCAATGAGATTAAAAAGAAAACTTTATTTTGGGTTAATACTTTTCCCCCTAGCTTTCTATTTCCTTTGCTGAAGTTTAAAGTTTTGACCATTTGATTCCTTTAATTCCAAATATAAATAATAAGGCTAGTACTAGAAAGCATCAACTCATAATACTCACTAATATTGCTCCTGAGAGAATAGTAGGGTCATTAACAAAACACAGTCATCACGTCTCTGGTCCTCTATGGCACCTGCCCAAGCTTTGTAAAAGAGTGTTCCTCCCACAGGGGTTGTGAGTTCATTCAGATTTCTGCCAGTTTCCAGGATCAAACCCATGAGTTCAAAGGATTTGTCTTGACAATTGGCTGCCAATTCCAGTGCTCCTGTTCCCAGGTAAGAGTGGCCAAATCTCTCACTGCTCTTAGACAGCATATGTTTCCAGAGTCAATACTAATAATGCCCCATAAGAGACAGAAACGCAGGAATGAAACCTCCTATGTATATATGGCATTGATTAATTTCACCCAAGCATTTAACATCTAGAAGAGACACCTTTATAGAGTAGTATATTCCAGCCTAGCAACATTGCTGTAAGACTTCAGATGTGTTTTCCTCTATGATGACAGAGGAAACACAGATTTCACACTCTGTATTAAACAACTAGATACTGAATTCAAAGGGAGGTGAGATGAATCCCAGCCTATAAGCAATACTTCCTATAGCTACTGGGGTGGAAGGAGAAATTTGTCCCACTCATGTTCCTCTTACTTGTTTATTTGTTTTGCAAAGCACTGAGTTTAGGTGTTTAGCTACTGCACAAAACAGCAAGACAAATGTTCATATTATGGATCCAGAACTCTTCTAAATTTGCAAAAATAGCAAATAGTGTGGTCTGCAGAATTGCTCAGCCTCTCAAGTGTGTCAGCCTGTACCATGCTGTTGAATCAGCCAGTAAACCAGCCAGCCATTGGTGAGATTGTGGTGTATGAGAAACTCACAATTATTCCTTTAGTTGTTTTAGTTTTAGCATCAGTAGAATGGTTCACACCTGAAATATAGATGGCATGCCTGGCTCACAGATAGTATGACAGAAATTTTGTTGAAAAAAATATAAAAGGAGACATGTGGAGATGACATTATAAGGATTGAAAGATGAACTATCTTCTATACTAGGTTTGAATAAAACTGTGAACGTTCAATCACATCATTAACTTTAAACTGTTTAGCAGTTTCTCTGAGATGTATTTATTCTTTGCACATAATTAAAAAAATCCGTGTAACTATGCATGTTATTAAAATGTTATCATGGATGCAGTGTGTAGAATAAAATGTGAGAATCTTTCAATAAACTCCCTGACAGTTTCTTCAATTGCTAATAAAAAGTCGAAGAGAATATTTTTCACCCATCTCATTTTAGTCTTAAGGGAAAAAACCCAATTATTTTGCATAATGTAGGGGGAAAAAGGAATTGCCTGATTCAAGGAAATAGGGCTGACAATGAAATATTTGCTTTTCTGAAGTCAACCCTCAAATTCTCTGAGTTCACAAAAGGTCATTGTATATTCTTTGCCCAATGATCACACAAAATCTTGGCCTTAAAATAAGAACATTCCTGTTAAAAACCGTTGCTTAAACTGCAGAGCAGTATGTGTCATATAGTTTATTGGGGATGTCACTATTGCTCACTGAGCAACTTTTTTGATAATGCTACTAAAACCACGTAACTGGCTGAACACTTCATGGGTCATTTGTTGAATTTTGTCAACGGGTATATTAATGAAGTAGTGTAGGAGAAGGTCTAGGGTGAAGTCTTGGTTTTGAGCAATGGATGCAATAGCTCAAATGAACAAAGAAGTTGTCTGGGTTTTTTTTGCTTAAAGTCAGTGCAAACATGGACTGAATTTCAAGTTTAGAAAGGTTTGGTTGACTTATCCTTCCTCGTCACCTCACCATTATTTTTCTCTTTACTCTGGTTCTTGCTTTCGGTAAAGAGTAAAAACACATGCACAGATAAACTCTGTAAAAGCCTTTCAGACTGCATATTCTCTCAGAAAACAGGACTTTCAGTTCTATTTTGAAAAAACTCAGCTAGAGGAGGTTTTTCCTCCGTATCAGCCTTTTGCCAGACACATTAATTTATTCTCCTACCTCCTGCTTGCATGTTCAAGGAACTACCCACAGGGGTATTTTGTCTCCCCAAATACTGATTTCTACTCAGATGATCTCCTTTCTTTCCACCTTCAATTAGAAACAGTGGATATAAGCTTAGCTCTGCAGCCATGTGTATATAAGCACATGTGTGTTTACATGCACTCATTGCAAAATGTGCTTTGACAGCCCCCTGCTACGGCTTTTCCCAGATTAAGGAATCGTAAGCAGCTTTGGACTGCTTGACCCTGCTGGTTCATCATTTATGATGTTCAAAACACATACATGGCCAATTTGAGTTTATCTAAACACTTAAGAAGAAACTCTTCAATTAAAGATCATACTAAGTGACACTGACAGTAACTCTCTTACCAATATGATGTGACTAAATCACCATCAGATGCTGGGAAAAGTGTTCTTCCCTTCATAAAACAAATCAGAAAGCATCATATTTGGAGCAGTTCTTTCTTAGAGCTCATTTTTCATAACCTTGAAAGGAAAAAGTGGTTTGCCAAATGGTCCAGCAAGATCTCACTGCAGAGTCTTGCTTGGATGTAATTTCCAAATGTCTCAGTTTCAATAGAAGGAAAAATATATTTATATATAAGAAGGAATGGTACCATGTTTTTTTGAGTATCAATCACACAGAATGCTTTATCATTTTAGTAAATGATGGCATCTAGTATTTGTGTCACATCCAACACCAAAGCAATAAATTCACTGGGGGATATTTACCAGGGTATCCAGGCTGAATTGAGATGTCTTCTAGTCCTTTTTCTAAATTGCCACATTTACTGCCTGCTGTAGAAAGGGGAAGCCACCAATTGATTTCTAATTCTGCAAACCCCAGGGTGTAAATGTGATTAGCGGTAATTGGAGAAGTTCAGCAACTGTTAATTTCTCCTCTCTTTGTTGTTTTTCCTATTTAAAATATTAACGAAATGCGTATGTAGGCCAAAACTGACTCCGATGCAGCTGAACAAAGGATACATATTTAATCAGAGCTGTGGGACCCCGATGCGGTTGTCTGAAACAAATGTGACATGTGCTTCCTCTCAAAAAAAGTCAGGCAGCTAATAAACAGCATCAGTATTTTGTTGTAATGTTCATTGTCTACATGATGTCGAGTTTAATGGCATTACACTATGTAAAAAAGCCAGAAGTACACTGCTAAATTTGTCTTTCCCAGTTGGCTGTCCCTGAGGAGATTATAATGCAAGCGGTGGCTTTGTTTGTTGCATGCATAAGTGTGCACATGTTCCTAAGTTTTAAGTTGTAAAGGAAGGTGGCGAGAAGAGACATTAACCCCTGCATGGCTGAGTGTCTCCTGAGAAGGAAGCTGTTTTAGTGGAGCATCAGGTAACTATCAAAAAATAGGTTTTGCTCTCTAACTGTGTGGTATCTCACTTTGGTTTTTTTCTAGATAAGATCCACAGGTACAAAGGTTCGCTAAAATATTTTAGCAAGGAAATGGCTCTTATTTTTTAGCCCTAGAAAGGAATCTGTGTTTACCTTTAGTGGCTAGCATTAAATATTTTTCTTTATTAACCTAGAACCAGGAATGTCATGTGCACAACAGCACATAGTCCTACTCAAAGTGTTTTGAATATCTCAGGAAACCAATTGGAAGCATTGGTTAACTTGGCATGGATAGCTCACTCTTAGATGGCTAAAGCTAGGTTGGTTAGATCTCATCTTCAACTTTTTTGAAGCAAGAATCTTATCTGCTTCAAAAGCATTCATTGTGTTAACACTGATACTGACAGAGAAAGGCAAGAAGATGCTCTATGGCAACAGTTCTTCATAGAAAAGCCTTGAGGGCATCTTCCCATTGAGTAATGGTGGAGTGGTATAGGGCTTATCGCTTCAAAAAGGTTAAGACCACAGTAGTGGCAGACACCTAATTCCATTTTTGAAAGGCTAGAAGATTGCCTCAGGTAGACATATTCATGGCTGGAGTTTGTACATGCCTAACTACCACCCTGAAAGATCACAGAGATACACCCCAAAACATCCCCAAAACAGACACATTAGCATGTTGGAAACGGGGAACCTCACCAGTTAACTGTCCACAAGCTACGGAGCTCATCCTGGAGAGTCACCGCGACTTCACCATGCTTTCTGCCAGATTTGATTTTTGTACTGACCATCCAATCTTGGCTTTAAAATAGGCAGGTATTGCGAAAACATCTTTAATATATTAAGAGATATATTAATATAGTATTAATACCACATAATAATATTATATAATAATCCTAATACTATATAGTATATAGCATTGTTACACATGCAGTATCCATTTCTATAATTGCATTCATTTTGAAAAAAATCATAATTTGTACACACACACATATATAACCACACAGGCACGTATATACGTTTGCAACATTTTCCACAGAACAAATACTGAGCTTGGGAACTAACTAGCTACAGGTGGGGCTGCTTTCCCTTCTTGATTAAAATCCAATGCTTGCTGCTATTTATATAATGATTATATTTCTAAGACACCTTTTTAAGTGTAATAGAGCAATTTTTTTCTTCTGTTTTCTCTGGATTACATCCCAGATACAGAGAGGCACCATCATACTGAAAGTCAGAAACTAGAAACATGCCCCCTCACTGTTTTGTTGTCTGCTGTTAAAAACAGGTTTTGTGGTGTTTTGCTCCAGTGACACACTACACAGCCTGATTCTGCACATGGCACACCTGAACTTCGGCTCCAGGAGAGCATTTGAAACACTGGTGGGCACTTCTTTCCCTGGTGTACACCTTTCCTTAGGCCCCCAAATGCTTACACCATGCACAAACCTACCTGTGACCTGGGCTAGCTTTCAGAAATAAATGTTTCTCTCTGCTGACAACTGGAATGACTGTATCTAATTAAACAAAACTAATCAAGGCCCTTGCTCTGCAGTTGTCAGGTAAACAAAAATGCTCTCAATCCACCTCTGAACAAGTCTACAAGCAATTTTCCTCCTGGAAATACCTTCTGGAAGAAGTGATACCATTCATCTCATTGAAGAATAGCTCCAAGGGCCAGAGAGTAGTCACTGCAGAACCTCCACACTTGTAATAAAAAGAGATAAGCGTCTCCAGAGTATGAGTCAAATTATAGGACTCTACATATCTTTCTCACTCCTCCTTGACTCAGGAGGGAAGCCTAAAGAAAGGAGAGGTTGGACTCAGCTGGTGTAGCTTCAGATATCTACATCACCTGTAGGTATTTACCTCTGGGCTTATCCCTTCTAGGTTGCACCGATATCTGGAAGAAGGCTTGTCAGTATAGTCAATGAAGTCATTATTCATTTCATTGATTACGTACAAAACTCTGGCCATGTGAAAGATGCTGCAAGCTCCATGGACTGCATGGACTACATCTCTAGGGCAACGGATTTCGATGCAAAAGTCTGTGTTGTAGACACCTGAGGTGGGAGAGAGAAATCTGACAGAAAGCTCCCAGCCCTCAAATGTAATTTTTCCGAATTATAACACATTGTCATGAATTGTTTTTAAACTCCACTTCTTTAATTGGAATTAAAGATAAATTTAAAAAAGGAAAACAAATCCATTCAGTTTTTCAATTTACCCTTTTTCCAGTTTTAGTAGAAGAAAAAAAAAGGGAAAAGAGAGTAAAAAGGAATTATTTTTCACAGAAGAGCTTGAAAGAAACAACAGTTAAGCTCCTTCTTTGATCAGGAGAAAAGTATAGTTCTTCAAGTGGATAGTGTAGTAATGAAGTAAATGAAGTTTAATGAGGTGAAATTATAATAAATCCCACTCTTTGTAGAATAGTACCCAGATGGAAAATATATAGACATGCCGCATGAAATGATGGCCTTGTTACATTCCCAAGAAAAACCCATTGCTAAATAGTTTCCGGAGTCAGAGGTTTGAATTTTTATGCTGTGTCCTTTTATGTATCCCTCTCTCCTCATTTCCATCTCTGACATTTGCCATTGTACCCTTGCACTCAGTTCTCTGCCTCCTTCTATTGTGTCACCTTTCAGGGAATGCTCTTACTACGCCTTTTTATCATGCTAACCTTCAGCTTGTTTGGGGATCTCTCATAGAAACTCATTTTTCTTCTCAGTAAAGAAAAAGCAGTTCTAAACAGAAAGGGTGCAAGAAAATGTAGTTCATAAAGATGCTGAGAGCTATTCACACCTGAGTGAGTCATTGATATGTCTATACCACTGAACAAAAGAACTCAAGGACCAATTTCTGGCCCAGGGGCTATGTGACAGTTGCTGGTTAGAGATCTCTTGCAGAATTGTCTTGGAGAGAGTTCATTGCTGTGGTCCACAGCTGAGCCAAAAGAGAGCTATCAGTTAGGTGGCCTTATGCTTTATTTTTATTTATTTCATGAAAAAGGTGAACCCTGTGTCTCTTACTCAAGCCAGCTGTAAAGCTATGAAGGATACTATGGAATTTAAAAACTAGATTATAGACAGATGAACAACACTTGGTTGCAATATTGTTGACTGATCACCATAATAAGTTTGAAAACACCTCTTTCCCCATATGTCACTGATAATTCTGCTTTTAGGCTGCTGTTTAGGTACTGTGGAGATAGCTATTATGTAGCTTTGTATGCAAATCATTTTAGAAAAGTTTGCGCTTCTGCAAACATGTGGATCATGTTTTTGGTATGAGTGTTCACAAAAATATTTGGCTTCAAAGGCAGCAGAAAAAAATTGTTCAGCCACAAAGAATGTCTTGATGGAAAATAACTGTTGTACCTTTTATACAAGATTAGTGAGATGAGAGGAAACTTTCACTTTAGAGCTCATCAGCTCCTGTTACAACTAGTCTGTGTCTTTATTTCTCAATTTGCCTATTTTCTCTCTTCTTACAGCCTGCTCCGCCCACATTTTCTCCCTAGAACAACCATAAAATTGCATTTACAGCTAATTTGCTATGCTCACAAAAGCAATTTAGATTCTTTAAGTGAGGCTGCCTCTTTCTAAAAAGAGAGGTCTCGCACTGCTTCTTTTTTTACCTGGCATACATCTAACCCTGCTCCTCCGGAATGTCAAGTATGATAAACGTGTCAAAAATATTCACATCAAAACCATGTGATACGAGTTGTTATTTTGACTTCTGTTGACACCTCCTGTTCTTTTTCACCCAGATGTTTCCATGAAGTAGCACAAAACTTTTTTCTCTTTTTTTTTTTACTTTTATTTTTTTATTCCTAAGAGTAGAAACAGGCATTAATGTTTCTAGTGAAACTGAAAATCTTCCCTTCCTCTATTACTCTGTATATGTGTGTATGCTTTTACACAGGTGTACATTTCTTTTCTAAAACTTTCTTCAAGACCTGGGGAAGCTTTCTGTCCAAACATATCTTTGATTCACAATGAACTAGCTGTAGATTTTCAACTGATGCAAACCCTACATTCATTTGCAGATATTTAGCTCAAACACATTGCTCCCCACTTGAAGAGATCCAATTATCACAAGATAAAATTCAATATTTTGTAGTCCAGAAGAAGGTGCATTTTTTATGTCTTTCAAGCCACAGATTGTTAAAGGTGTCTAGACATGGAACTGCTAATGGAGTAATTGGCTTTTAAATACCTGCAAAAGGGTAGATCTAGTGGTTATTGTCTTAAAAGTTCAAGGCTGCAATAGTCATGCAAGACCCTGTGCCCTATGGGACATCCAGCCATAACTCAGAAGCTCAGGATCCTGCTGTCAGGTACTGAGGAAAGAGATGCCTATGAAAGCTGCTGTGGCCACCAGCAAAGAACTGCCTAAACTGGTCACAGTGAATGCCCAGGAGAGGAGTTCATACGGCCCCTAAGGACAGGTCATCTGCTGTCTAGCTATGGATCTACTGAAAGTGAAGTCTAGTTTTATTCAGCATTTCCTAACATGACTCTCCTGAAGTCAGAGTGCCAGCCTGGGTGCCTGGACAGAGATGCCCTTAAATCCAGCAAATTGAACATAAGTGCGGATGCTTGTTTAGTAACTGAAGTCTTTTCAAGCCCTTTCCCATACCTCACCTGAAGCGAAGACTTGGTCAGTCTTTGTCTCAATGGAGTGCCCTACCCATGAAGATACTGCGAGTCAGAGGCACATCCACCTCCCTTCTTCACATCCCATGCATTCATCCCAGTTTGCAAAAGAATGGGTCCTAAACGGCATCTTGTAAAGATTTTCATAGCATTAAGACCAGGGGGGATCATTGTAACGATCTAGTTAAACCAGAATATTTTACCCAGTGTTTCCTGTGTTAAAACCAGTATCTTAATTTAGAGCAATCACACTCAGACGGAAAGACAGATGAGATTTAAAGACTCACATGATGGTAAATCCACCACATCCACTGGCAGAGCTGTTCCAGTGATTAATTGCCCTCACTGTTTAAATAATTACATCTTGCTTCCTGTTTGAATTTTCCAGTGCTACTTGAATTGTTTCAGTCACAAGTTTCTTAACTTCTAGGTTCTGGCCACAACAGGAAACAGAAGTGCCAAAATACCATGAAAAAATATTTTTGTCTTGTTTTTCCTCCCTCAGAAGCAGAAGGAAGTAATGAAACTAGTGAAAAAGAAACTAGAGATTTGTCCAGTCTGGACAAGGCTTCACCTCTGATGAGAGTGTGCAGAGGCATTATTTAGCTTAATCTCTTGTCATAAAATCTGTCTCATCAGTTTTGCTCTGAAGTTTCAGAATCTAAGATATCCACTAGGTAAAGCAGCTCATCCCAGCTGGATTGCCAAGACCGGGATTCAAGGAGCATTAACAATCATACAAATGTTTATGTGCTTTTCCACTGCTGCTGGGAAATTTGGCAAGTCTCACAAGGCTGGGATTAATCAGAATTGCAGCACTTTTTGATTTGGGTCTACCTGATTCACCTTGTTGTCTTACAGCACTTAACTATTAATTCACCTACTTTCTTCCCATCTGGTTGTGGGTAGCTCTGCTCTCAGCATATTATTTTGTGGTTTCTGACTTTCTGCCTGTGAGTTTCTCTGCAGCAGCTGGCAGGAAAACATGCAGCAAGGGCACTTAGTGCACCCAGGGAGAGTGAAGCATGTGTTTACATCTCTTCCTGAGCCAGGGTCAGAGAGGAGGTACTGGACTAGATCGTTTGTTTTATTCTGGCTTCTTAACATCAGGATCTGAGTTTAGCTTCTCCTCCAAGAAGTGTTTTAGTGTCAGCTTGGATTCAAGGTTAAAATTCTGGTCAGATGTAACATCACCCACAATATTTACATTGTTAGTAAGATGAAAATTCTTGAGGTTTCTTATTACTTTCTTTCCTCATTCCTTTCCTTTTAATGTGCTGCTTTAATAACAGGAAGAATGTATATTGTGCATTTCAGTTTACACATGGTTCTACCATTAAGCACCTGGATTTGAAGTAGTTTCTTCCCTGAGGATTTAAATAAATGCATTACCCCAGTTTCAGGATCCAGGTTACTGCCATGTGCCACAGGAATATTAGCTTAGAGAATGCTGTAGCTCTTTGTACTGAGAATGCAGCTCTCTTGCCGGTCATAATAAAAGAAATCAACTAGTATTTCTTTAATGACAAAGCCTCCCTGTATATTAATTTGGTTCTACATGGCAATACATCTTGTCAGAGCAGCCTGACAAACGTGAAAACATACACAAAGAGAATTGTCAGTAAAGTAATTTATGTCAGGAGGTTGATCATCTTCTGCTCTGTGTTGCATGGCTTTACTTATGTTTAGAAACAAAGACCAGGAAGGCTCCCTATAAATGAATAGACTCATAAAGTCATTTGTTGGCAAAATCAGTCATAAAATAAACTCAGAATTCCAGTGTCCTTTTCAAGATGTAATCCAGGACTAATATTATATACTGTGAAATTAACATACAGACCTTGATTCTCAGGACAAATACCTGTTCATGTCTTTGGTTCAGATTCAATGTGTTACGGAGCTGTGATTTGTACCGTGAAGGACTGTATACCTTGCAGTAGTTCGAAAAGCCTTTTTTTATTAATCGATAAGTGTTATGGTGGTCTAGCAAACAAAGAAAAGCACAGTAAACTAAATACTGAAATTATGACAATAGCAAATTGGAAGTTAAATGGGAAAACAAAATGGAATCTGACATTCAGTTTGGAATTTAGTTTAGTCTGAATTTTTGAAACAGTGTAATTTCCCAAGAATTAATTAATGCCCTATCATTTTACTCTCTATAATCAAGATTGGTTCTTTTATACAAGATAGGCCATACTGACAAGTTAATGATTTTTTGTTTGTTTGTTTTCCCTTCCACAGGTGGGAAGAATTTATCTCGTCTAATCCAGGAATCTCTGGGTAATGTTATGTAGTTAAAGAAGTTTATGCCACAGGTTAAACTTGATGATTATAATAGCCCTTTCTGACCTGATAACATATATATTTCATAAGCTATAATTTTAATTAACTTTAAATGAGATCTGCTAGAATATATTCTTTGAAAAGGCTTGTGCATATAGGAAAATATGTAGCAAGTGAACTGGCAACTATGCTGCTGTAGAAAACACTTTTAACATCTCATTCTTTTGGATAGGGATGATTCATCAGGAATCGTTTGCAAATCTCTGGGATTTGCAAAGTGGTGTCTTTGTGCAAGAGAAAGCAAACAAAAATCCAGAGTGCTAGTGCTTGTCAGCTTGATGCTTATAAATGTTTCTATTCTGAGGACTGGGTTTTGAAAAGAAAAGTAACACTTAAGCATTGCAAAAAGGAGCATGACTTCAAATATGGGCTCTGTAATCACTCTCAAAACAAACTGTGGGGTGAAAGGTGGTGGCATTCCAACAGCAGAAAAGCTACACGGGCACCTTTTCATCACTAAATTTCTCAGAGAGGAGAGTTCAGGTTATGTGGCTCGATGGCTCCAGCCAACAGGTTTTCCACATAGCCCGTTTCACCATCTGCCAGGCTTACAGTGATCAAAACAGCAGTTCTACGTGGTGTTCAGTTTTGAATTCCTGTCTGCTTAAAGTTATGCATGGACTGAAGCGCTTCAAAGGAGTGAGCCTTAAATGTGCATGCCCACACCACAGAATCCTGCCCATGGTTTCCTTCGTTGGCAACTGGTGGTATCTCGGACATACCTCGATGTTTAGAGATGACCTTGTGTTGGAGGCTGAGTGAAATCTCAGTTGCTGACATATAGATTTGGCTTTAAAAACAGTAATAAAGCAAACATCAGAAACGTATAGCCAGAGACAAATATTGAAAAGAGAAGAGAGTCCCTTTCATTCCCCTTCCCAGCCCTCTGGCCCTGGAAAAGCCTACGATTTCCCTGCAGCCTAGGCTCTGTCAGCAAGTCCATCACTGCACTCTGACTGTCAGGGCTCACTTGTGGGAAATTTTCAAGCCATGCTTGTTTGGTTTTCCTCTTCCTGTTTGACTTGTATCTTTAAATAATGTGGTTACTTCACAACAGCTTGTTTTTTGACTGGGGCACAGGGCATATTTTTCTAGCAGATAAAAAAACTTCCCACAATTTGCCTTGTGTTATTTCCCCTTTTGAAGGGAAAGCTGATAAATTCAGGGTAATATGTAATAGATGCTTTCCTGTTTTTCCTTATTGCTCTGTCAGGCTTGTCAGCCAGAAATTTATTAGCTCGTTTTGTGGCTGTAACGTTTAAACAAGAAAGAGTAAGCAGTACACTTACCTTAAAGAGCAAGTGTGAATAACAGGGCTTATGTTGTGTCCTGCTCCGTAGATCAGCATTGGAGAGGTCTTTTCCACACAAGTAAGCCCTTACCTATATCCCTGTCTTATTTTTTAACGTTTATTCTCTCATTGCTCTCCTGTGCTAGTCTCACCTTCTAGCAATTAGTAAACCAAAGGAGGGAGGGTAGAAATAGCTGTTGGTCTTAATTTAATCCATCTTAAAGTGAGTTGACCTGTGTGAGCTTCCTCTGCAATAAATGGAGTGAAGACATCTCCATGAGCTGGTCTAGCACATTCATTTCTGGATAGTGTAGAATATTGTCTAGATCTTCGTGTCTCTTCATTACATGTAGGGAAGCCTAACTGAATAAATATCAACAACCGAAGTGGAAAAAGTCAAAGTGGTAAATGCTTCACTTCATGAGGTGGACATGGTGGGAAGAGGAGTCTCAGGAAAAATCCAGGAACTGAGACTATCTCTGCCAACTTACCACCGGAGTGCTCCTGACACTCATACTTCTTTCTTCTATCTTCCACTGCTTAATCTACTGTTCATATCAGTGTCTGATGGATATATTACCTTCACCTGACCAAGACTGACCCCACCTGAGGAATGGCCTCATGGCCTGGAGCCCTCAGACTGCATTTACTGAAAGTGAACAGCTCATATCTAGTGAGGGATTGGTGTCTGGTTGTTTTGTTTGTTTATTTTTCTGGAAACAAAATATTTTTTTTATAGAGGGAGTGTGTGAGTGAGTGTTTCCTCCATCATAAGTTGATGTGATAATGGGTTTGGGACAAGGAAAGGAAGTATTTTTTGTGGCACACAGGTCACTTTCCACACAAAATGGTGATAGGGTAGCAAAAGGACACTACAGATCTCTTCAGTCTGTAGTAAACCAGATTCTGAATATTCTCAAAGTCTAGAGAGGAGTCAGAGAGTTGACTGAAGGTGACAGAAATTCTGCCTTGCTGAGCTGGTTCATTAAAAATCTTACAGGAGTCAGAAGCACTTGAGCTGAATTTTCCCCTTCCTCCTAAATATGGGGAAAAATGCTAGTGTCTCCTAGCACTTCACAGCAGCAATCAAAATGCTTCCTTATCTGGAGTTTATTATTATTGATTTATTAATATTGTGGCCTTTCAATGTTTCAAGGGGACATATAAGAAAGATAGAGATAATTTTTTTTTGCAGGGCTTGTTGGAATGAGGCATGGTGTAATGGTTTTAAACTAAAAGAGAGTGGATTTAGAATATATATAAGGAAGAAATGTTTCACAATAAGGGTGGTGAGAGCCTGGCCCAGGCTGCCCAGAGAGGTGGTTGATGCCCCATCCCTGGAACCATTGCAGGTGAGGTTGACCGGGGCTTGGAGCAACCTGCTCTAGTTGCAGATGTCCCTGCTCAGTGCAAGGGGGTTGGACTAGATGACCTTTAAAGGTCCCTTCCAATCCAAACCATTTTATGATTCTGTGAGTTTCTTAGACATTTCATGCAGGCTGAAGGAAGCACTGGTTCTACAGAGCAGTTGTGCAGATAACACTCCATCAGACTCATACCCTTTGGAGTGGTGTCAGTGGAAACACAAACCTGGCCAGGACAACAGTTTTATCAGCTGAGTAGGAACTGAGGAAGCTATGTATTGGGCACTTTCTGTGGTTGGAAAACACCCTATTTTTCTGTGCTATCCAAGTAACAACCACTGAAGTCTTCAGTTTGCATATGGAAATCAGATTCCTCTTACAGATTTTGCAGGCCAAGGTTGTACCCTACTAATATAAATTACCAAATGCATCCCTTCCACCTGTCTGCATGTCAGCAAGCAGAGTCATACACCATAAACTGCAGTGTACACAAGAATTTTGTGGTGCTTTTGAGATTAGAAAGGATAAAGAGAAAGAAAAATCATATTTCTGAAGTGATCTTTCCTTTGTCCACCTCAGGTCTTATTTTGGATCAGGTAAATCAGCACTGTCCTCCAACAGTTTTGGTAGTAACTGAGCAAAGATATCATGCAGAACAGTGTTATGGATCAAAAATAGATGTGTTATCCTCAACCCAAACATCTGCCTGCCCATGGCATCGCACCCTTTTGGAAACTAAGGTCCTGTCCTTCCAGAACTTGTGAGTGTGAGCGAATCCACACTGAAGATTATTTTGTTCCGCAGCTACTGCTGTTCTGAGTTCAATCAATTTAGGTACTTCGCTTCTTCCACTTCGTTGACTGCAGATCCTGCCACTATTAGCCCTGAGCAAAACACCAAAAGTGGGCCAAATGTTTGCCTCCTTTCTAAGAACTCCTTGAAAATCCAGATGGTGTCATTTGCTTCACTGTTTTCCAAAGTCAATGGCCTATATTCCCTGTGTTGTTACTATACTAAGGGACTAGCAAGGAAGTAATTTCTATCAGATTTTCTAAGATGGATAATTCTAACTAAAAAATTAATAATCATTGGACCATTTTATAATGAAAACAGATACTTTTAGGAAAAATGAATATTTCTTTATCCAGGAAGAGTGCAAGGAAATAGAAGCACAGTTTTGCAGTGCCATACAAGGAGGAACCTCTGCAGCACCACTATAATAAACTTCAAAGTATGTTAGAATTTACTTTCCATCCCTATACCCAGACATGAAGTCTATACATGCTGTCACTACACACATAAAATGAAAACACTTTCCAGTCCAAAGCAGGAAAGGGCTTTGCTCCTTCTTCAGCAATTAAGAGGTTCAGTTATGGAAACATTGTGTGTTCTTTAATTTGAAAAGAACCCAGTTCCTTGTGGTGCCCAGTGATATTAAATCCACATTAAAAGGACAAGTGAAGTCATACCTCTGAACTAAATAACACCATAATCCATTCCTATCTCATGTTGTGTTTTCCAGACTACAGCAGCTCTTCATAATTGTGGATTGAAGGTTGTATTAGTCTATCTAGTGTTTTCCAGACTACAGCAGCTCTTCATAATTGTGGATTGAAGGTTGTATTAGTCTATCTAGCTAACAGAAAGTAATTTCTACCACTTTTCCACCAGCAGTTCCTACAGCACTATAAAGATAGAGCTTACCTTGAGTTTTTTGAGTATATGCTTCTTCAATTTAGTGGCCAGCCAAAAAACCCCATTCCCTTTTGATTGAAATTAAATGCTTCACATGACCCAAACTGTACAATTTCCTTCTCTTTTTAATTTGTTTAGCGATAACACACTTTTTT
The DNA here is from genome assembly GCA_013400335.1 of Eurystomus gularis. Lineage (NCBI taxonomy): Eukaryota > Metazoa > Chordata > Aves > Coraciiformes > Coraciidae > Eurystomus > Eurystomus gularis. The sequence continues at coordinate 20,200 of VZZY01009316.1, forward strand.
GAAATAAAAATATCAAAACCTATTAAATGCTTCGTACAGAAGTTTACCCCTTTCCACACTGAACTACTCATTCCAAAACTGTAGAAGAATTTATCAAGACAGAGTTAAGAGTCTTTTTGGAGATGCATGATGCATGGATATCAGGCAATGACCATAAACTAGACAGAGAACGTTCTGACTTGATAGAAATAAAATACTCTCAGCAGAAGACAATGAAGCAATGGAAAAAGTTCCCCTGAGAGTTTGTGCAGTCTTGGTCCTTGGAGGTTTTGAAGACTGGGCAAAACCCTGAAGAATAAGGCTAAATTAAATGTTGATGCTACTTCGAGCAAGAGTTTGGGCTAGAGGTCTCCTGAGGTTCTTTCTAACCTAAAATAGCCTATGATTTTATGAATTTGGCAGAGAAAAATAATTTTGATTAACCCAAATCCATCTTGCTCAGGAAAGAAAGCCATTCAACCAAGGACATGTCATTTAAATCTTGTCAGCCATGCACCCATGAATTTAACCTGAAGTCTTACAAGGAACATTGTAATGAATTTGCTGATTGGTGACAGCATAGCAGGAGATAGCATGTCAGAACTGTTAGGACTGAATTGCTACTTTAATTTGCCCTTGTTCCAGAATTTACATTGTAAGGAGTCTTCGGCAATATTTAGATGAGAACTAGTCACAGATGCTCAGGACTCAGGTTCCCCTTCCAGGAAGGGGATGTTATTTTTAGGTAGTTGCACTGGAATATACCACAGTTTTAACAGTGAATAGTCTTTTCTTGGACATGGTTAAAGCTTGCTAAAGCAGCAAAAATTAGATTTTTTTTTTAATAAGAAATTTATACTCACTTTCTTTTTTTTAAGAACAATTGTTCTTGGAGTTGTTGCAATTACAATTGTAATTGTTCTGAAGAACATTTTCTGAACCTTTGTTCTTCCTTCACAGATTTCTCCTAGAAAAAATAAATTAGTAAACATTGTTGTGTTCTACTGCACAGAAATGAAGCTGCCTAAATGGGCTTTTGCAATAGTCACCGTCTACATAGGCAACCTTGGTTACTGAGTCAGAAAACGAAGATAGATAACTAATATTTCATGGAGAACGTTCCCCACCAAAAGCATGTAAGACTGGGGGCCTCAGCTTCTCACTCAACTGACTCTTGGTGGTACCAGCATATTCTGGACTAATCTTATTACAGGGTGAGGCAAACTATGTCCTGATGGTTTCCTTCTCCTTGTCAGTTCTTATGGAGACATTTGGAGAATTATAACACTTTTAAGATTTTTATTCCAGTAAGGAAAATAAATAAAATTGATATTACAGAATTGATTTTGTGGTTTTGATGAACAATAATTAGTCTACTGGCAAAATCTGGAAGAAACAGGCCAACTGCTGCACTCTAGGTGTCTACTCACAGTTTGACTCTTTGTCCTCTCACAAGACAGCGCCTTTTACAGAGATCCCTGAGCCTTATTCAGAGATCCCAAGACAGTGTTGACAAAACTAGCAAGTTTGTCTATGGTTGCATCATAGTCTTTGACATGTAGCTAAGGTGGGAGTATGTCCAGTGGTGCATAAACAGAGCTGGAGAGTTTTCAGGGACCATGGTGTGTGTGCCATGGCTCTGGTCAGTGCTGGTTTGGGGAAAACATTCCACCATGACAAGCTGGTGTTCCTTTATTAAACTCTAACTCCTATGGAGTAAGCATGAACCACTTACTACCTCTTGTGCATCCCCTTTGTGTTTTGTACACTGAGTTGATGTCTCTTGGTATGTGCTTTGACTGTGATGGTTCATTGAGATTAAGGCCATCTGGTTGTTACCTATCTACTCACATTGGAGTGGGCATTCCTGAATACTTTGTTGAAAATAAAAAACAGTAAGAGCATAAGGAAGTCCAGGTTGGGGTCTATAGGCTGTGGAGGTGGGAAAAATATGTAGCCAGAGAGATGTGACAGAAGTAGTGAATCACTTTGCATTATTCTCATGCTTCTTCATTACTTTCTACAGTGCAATATGACTGGATGAGTCATCACAGCAGCAAGGACTAAATTCAGGACATCTTTGAAATAATGACCCTGCACTGCCTGTGCTAAATAGCCTCTAACAGAGCTAGTTTTTAACTAAAAGGCTGCTGATTAAAACTGTGAATGGACAGAGACTTTAACTTTTAGCCTAATACAGGGTGACTGGGGGGAAATCATGATGCTCAGGAGACAACCATCTACCGATCTCCTTTGGCAGTAAATTCTTAGAATCCACATCATATAAAGCAGGAGTTATTGTCCTCTTCTGTCTTCTGAGACGAATGTAGTAGCATCGCACTTCCTAATGTATTCCTGTAACTGTAAACTAATTGTGGACAATAATTGCAGTGATAGGGTCAGTTACAGTTTCATCACTGCATTTTCATTAGCTGTCATGCATTCATTAACAATGCTAGCCATTAACGTAGCATATACAAGCTATTGGAGCTCTCAGGGGGATGATCTGCACACAAACCGCAGCAAAATTTTCAAACCATTTTCTTTTACACTCTCCAATGACATCCTCATGCACCCACTTCTGTGATGAGTGGCCCTAAAGTTGTATTTTAATGATGGGGAGTTATACGTGGCAGCCAAGTATCTATAGAGCTGGAAAGACCAGAAAAAGCTGTCGAGGAAAGCTGGCTTTTGACAAATGATGTCAGCCACTAAGAATCTTACAAGGCATATGATCAGAGTTCCCTGACTATGTGCCAGCGACTCCTGAAAAAGACCAGCTGTTGGCCATGAAAAGGAGAGTGGCTCCTGGAATGGTGGCTGAGAGCTAAAAACTGCAGCAGTCTTGGGAGATGCAGACCTTGGAGCCTTGTATTTGCTCAAGCACCTGCAGAACATCATCAAAGAGAAAGGAAAAAAAAAATGAGGAAAGGGAGGAAAGGAAAAAAAAGAAAAGAATATTGAAAAAGGTTGTTAGGACTTGCCTGGGGCTTAGGGAGCGTGAAATATCTTCCAGAATGGATCACTCTGATAATGAAACTTTAGAACCCGATTAAAGCTCACAGCAGTGGGGAAAGGCAGCTCTATCAGCTCACAGCTGCAGTCAAGCCTGGGAGGGAAAAGAGCTCTGCCTTAAAATCCACCCAGGGAGAAGGCAATGCAGGGAACATCTGGCACACTGGAGGAATTAAAAGGATTGGCTAGAGTGGTAAACAGGGGAATGCACCTGGCAAGACACAAGTGGAATTAGGTCAAAGAACCATACAGCACCTACCCAGATATATGGCAGGTCCAGCCACCTTCGGACTGGGAGCCCAGAGAACAACAAAAGAAGGAAAAAGAGTTTTCATGGGCATGACTCTCTGGGAGGGGAGGGAGAAATCTGAAAGCCGGTGACTTCTTTGTGAAAAATAGTTCCCAGGAAATATTACACAAGAAGTCCACAGAATAAAATTAATGCAAAATACATCTTTGGGAAAGTAGGAAGAACCAAACCTAGAAAGTGAATATAGCCTATTTTTCCTGGAAAAAATAAAAACATATGCCCCTTTGGAAAGTGAGTGCCGCAAGACAAAAGATGTCCTGAAAGAAAGGGCACTTGATCTTTTCTTCCGTGTTTGTTTTTAGGTATTTTTTTTTTCCTCATGTGTGCCAGAATCCTTGCAAGACTCCTGGCCTTTTGAAGAAGGACACAAAGCAGAACTGCAGGTAATGTGGAGCGCTCATGGGATTTCTAAGACATACGCAGAAGGAAAGGATTTTCAGAAAACTGCAGACTCAGAGAGAAGTAGATGACATTCTGTCCTTATAGAATCCAGCAGCTTCATATTGACTATTTGCTCCAAGCCTAAGTTCAATTATGAGTAAAAGACAAGCAGAGGAGAATGACCACGAGTGTCCATTCTGAAAAGTGGTACCTCTAAGTATTTGTGTTTATGGACCAGGTCAGCTCAGACTGTTTAGAATAATCATGAACATCATTAGATCTTATTAAGTCCACAGCCTGGATAACCCAGGACAATCTCACATGTTTGAAGATTAAGGTTTCAGCTTCCTTTGTGATAAGTAACGAAAATTAGTCTCTACAGTGAGAGATTCAGGGAAATCTTACAATGGCTTTCAAAACCTTATTTTCTGAGAATAGCCAGAAAGTTGGAGAGCCCCCAAAAGCAACTGTCATAGAATTTAGTTCGTTTGGAGCAAAGCTCCATTGGTCCAGGCAGGAACTGTCTTACACGTTTGAAATAAAATTGTTTCACTCTGCTGTACTATAAAGCTAGTCTAATAACGGGTGGTGGCAGGGCAAACTTTTGGGAAACGCAATTGCACCTTAAAAAAAAAAAGTCTTCCCCTAGACTGATGTAGAAATCTGGACTCTGTGTCTCTGTTCTCCTCCCTCCACCCTACCTAGAAACTTTATACAGTTGAAAAGAAATCTAAACAATCGGAGAGTGATTTGGCTGGGAATGCTGAGAGCTGGCAAGGGTCTGCTCCCTCCCTGACTGCAGTGGTTTATGATCATTAAAGCTAGTCTCTCTAGGAAAAAAAAAAGAAAAAAAAAGGACAAAATGTGGAAGTACATGAATCATACATTCCAAGCAGTAAAAACATAAAATTATAGAAGTTAGACTGTATGATTTTCCTGTCCCTCCCCCACTTCGCCCCCATTCCCTGACTTAAAATAGAGAGAAGAAAGCTGCAGAGAAGTGAGACCAGGGATTAAGTGAGTCAAGAAAGGAATCAGCAGAGCTGCTCTGAGATCTGTAGGCAACGCAAACAGTGAGCAGCAGAAGAAATAACTATAGCAACATGTAAGGGTGGGGGAAAAGGAAGTGGATTAGAGGGGTGACAGTGGATCTATCTAAATTTATTTAGCGTGCCTGATTCAGTTCTGTGCCTCAGACCTCGAAGTGGTATTAGGATCTCATACATCCATTGCAAGAAAGAATCCTCCACCTTCCAGTTTAAGCACACAAAACAGAGCAAAGTAAAGAGGAAAAAGCTAAACAGTGAAGACACTTGTGGCCTACCACTGTTAAGGATCAGCCTGGAGCCCCTACAAGGACTGACAATTCAGTTTTAAGAATACAGTGCCCTAGTTAGATCAATGATCACTGTATTGACTAGTGCAATCTCCATGCACACGTGCTCTAACTTCCCAGAGATACAAATCACCAAGAAATGTGCACAGACTTACCCGTTTTCACATTTTCCTTCCTGGATCTGTGTTATTCTAATTTATGTATCAGTCGGTCGGGTTAAAATTGAGTTAAACCCAAGAGTAACAGCAATTATAGGAATGGCTCTTAGCTCTGTTTTAACAGTTTCTCGTCTTAGTTTTTGGAGGACGTTTTTGCTACAGCTGATGACATTTAGGTCTGAAAGACTTCATGAAATGAAACAAAACCAAGCACAGCCAATGCAAAAAAAGGGTAAGTAGTGTTTTGCTCATTTTGCTTTCAACATTTCTTTCCTATTTGGAAAAATCTGCACGCCAAACTCAGTGAAACCCTATCTCCAGTTGGCACAAACCATCACAGATCCACTGAAATGGATGTTTACACCTGCTGTGGATCTAGCTCAATGAACAGAAACCCATGAAACCTTACAGTAACTAGGAAAATGGGCAAAGTAGTGTAGCATTATTGTCACCCTACTCTCTTGCACATGTGCTCTTATAGAGGTAAGTAACATGAGTTTCCCACAGAGGAAAGAGAAGTGTGTTTGACCAAGCAACTCTGATGAAAAACAAGAAGCTGCCAAAGCTGGGAAGGAGAAGCGAAATAGTTGTCAACATGCTAATGATGTTTCTTTAGAAACAAATTCATTGGAAATGACAAATTTTAGATTTTCTGTTCTCTTGTTACTTGCAGAATTCAACCTTGTCCACTCAGTTAGAGGCTTGATGATGTTCCTCTCAGCTCTTCACTTCATTAAATCAGAATGACTGTGGAAGCTGATTTTGACTAAACCCTTAGGTTAGAAGTGCCAATTATGGAGCATGATGAAGGGGGAAATTTTAGAGTCAGAATAGCCTAATAAAGGAGAGTGCATTAGAGTCCAGTAGCTTGTTGTGAGCCTGAGTACAGCTCTGCTGTATGATCCTGGGAATAGCTCCTTCAGGTTACTTCTGTACTTCTACTTTTAATGCACACCTTCTATAACTGTCCTCCTTTCCACAGTAATGAAAAGTCTAATGATGAGGAGAAAGCAAAACAGCCCTGCTCGTTCCTGCTCAAGAACTTACGAGATTTTAGATAAAATGCACAGGTTTAGAATTAAATTTATAGCCTAAAACCTAATCTTAGGGTAGCTAAGTTACCCTGAGGCTTTACATCAATACTTCAAATTATCCATTTAATAATACTTTGCTTGAAGAATTTTGTTCAAATAACCGTAATTTAAAGGCAGAACAAAGTCTCATAGGAGAGATTTGGGTAGTCTGTAAACAAAGGATGTTTACATCCAAAACAACAGCCAGTGTCTGAAACGTTACAACAAACCCAAGGTTTATCTTCTTGTTCCAGGTACAGGGAAATATAAAAGTTCAATGACACATCCCAAGATATGAAGACAGCCTGCCAGAACCACTGCCTGCAGTGCCTGGGCTTTGGGCTCTCACATGACTCACAGCAGAGGGTAATAACTGGCCCCAATTTTGGCTGAAAGCTGAAATCAAGAAGCTGATAAGAAATGGTGGTCATTGTTCCATGGTGCAGCATGACTTTTAATAGTAACCCTGTAGGGACTTATGAGCCTCTGGAAAGCTGAGGAAACATGCAAGGACACAACTGAGGACATCTGGGAACATGAATGGCAACAGTCAAGAGTTATTTTGTCCTTAATTAGGGCTCTTGTTTTGGCACCCCCTGAAGACCCCTCTATTTCTGAGGTCCCATCTACCTCTTCATAGCAATGCTGTGGATCAGACCCAGCAGTGAGGATCATGACTTGGTGTAAAGATGGGCATTGCTAAATCATATTGACCAGAGCATGGTCAAAGAGGGAGGAACAGCTTATGTGCAACATCTAGGAAAGCTGGTGAGATAGGGACTGTGGGTAGGAAAGCTGGTGAGATAGGGACTGTGGGTAAAATGGCAAAGAAAATGAGCATATAAAAGTAAATATGGGCAATGTGTCTAAAGCTTAAGTCAGCATTTTATTTTGCCCCCATTCATTCTACTTTGATTCTACATTGGTGAAACTACCAAACTTACTTGATTTTCTGTCAGCGGTAACTGCTGATGGGAGGATGAGGCAAAGGTCCCAGTCAAAGTTTTGTTGAACAGAGTGCACTAGGGTGACAACCTACCAGCAGGGATGTAATTGGCAGACCTGTAGAGCACTTTTGTTCTTGCAGCATTGCTTTGCTTTACAACTGTACAGCACTGGTGGGAAAAATAAAAAAAACCAGCCAGAGCGGGGAAGGCTAATTTCTGATGCAGATAAAATATCAAAACATCAGTAATTCTTGTCTTTTAAAAACAAACTGGTTTTGCTTCTTTGATCAGTGGATAGCGAGAACAGTACTGTGTATCTGTATATCTCCTTCTGACAATTTCCTGTGCCAATATTACAGAGTCCTCTGATATGCACATTAAATCTAAATTAGTGTATTAAATGTTTTAAACTGCATGCAGCTGTCAGCTACTCTGACATTTATCTCATGCACCTGATATACTTCCACCCACGGCTTCAGCAGAATCCCAGTTGCGTTACACTTTTAGTATGGGGAATAAATGTGTTTTATACAAAGCATTATAAAAATTCTTAAGGCTACATACATATAACTGGAGTTGAATGTATGACAGATACAATGATTATATTTGGAATGATCAGCTGAGATTGGCTGGGATTGTGATGTGGGTCAACACTTTCTGTCTATGTCTAAGACTGCACGCTCCAGTTTCAGGGCATGAATTGCTTGATAGGGAAGTGCATAGCTATAGAAAACCCCAGTTCTGGAGACCTCACTCAACAATAGGTAGCCTAAACAGTTTCTGTCCAATGCAGCAAAGAGATATTGTTGTATGCAACTACTCTTGCAAAATTATATGCCTTCATTAATGGAAATTTGAACACGGATATCACTTTGAGTGCCAGGAAGTTATTCAAAGTAACACTAAACTAAAATGACAAATAAGAACTAATCTTGGTAACAGGATTGATTTGATTTAAACTGTGCCAAAACTTAGTTTGACAAAACCATATGGAAGCATTAGGCAGGTAGTGCATGTGACATTGTGCTACAGATCGGCACAGACCATTAGCTGATGAGAAGTGTGTGGCCTGAGGGCAAGAACAGATGACTTGTGATGTTGCCATTATCCTGTAGGGTTACCTTGGGCAGCTCACCATGCATTTTTGCCCCAGTTTCCCACTCTTTATTGAGGACACTTATCCTGTCATTTGTTGTAAGTAACTTTGAAATAAAATTGGATTAAAATTATACAGGTTTTGTAGACTACAGATGACATGAATACAGCTGAATATAGATCTCTCTGTAGACTTAAAGACAATATCTCTTTGGAATTTCATTGTCCACTCTGACTTGTCTGGTTCAGGTGGAAATTCAGTGGCACTATGCTAATAAAGGGAATGGCTTCCTACTGTGTATGAGCAAGATAGTCCTTTAAAAGAGGTATGATTTTTAGAAATTCTCTTCTGCCACTCATGAGAAGCCCAAAGACCAATGACAAGCAGGAGGTGCTCTTATTGGGACAAAGAAGAAAAGGTATGGTGCTTCAGCAAGGTTGCCTGAGTTGCTTTTACAAGCTGATCTTACAAGAAAGGACACACCTTGCACACAGGAGACAAAGCTTTTCAGTCATTTTGGATACAAACTAAGGAGGTTCAGGGAAGACCACCTTAGTGACTGCCCAGGGAAACAGGAAAAAGCAACTGCCTTTTGTAGGTCAGATGAGAACAAATGTACTTTTGCTCAGAAGTGCCACTACCTCCTACTTTATGCATGTCTCAGCATCAGAACAAGTACTAAGAGTATGAATATCTGTTTACCAGCACTGTCTGTGTAATGCCTGTATCAGAAACAGTGTGACCCGCAGGAGTAGGGAGGTGATTGTGCCCCTGGACTCAGCACTCATGAGACTGCACCTTGAGTACTGTGTCCAGTTTTGGTCACCACAGTACAAGAAGGACATTGAGGTGCCAGAGTGGGTACAGAGAAGGGCAACAAAGCTGGTGAAGGAGCTGGAAAGCATGCCCTATGAGGAGTGGCTGAGGGAACTTGGCTTGTTTAGTCTAGAGAAGAGGAGACTGAGAGGAGACCTCATTGCCCTCTACAACTACCTAAAAGGAGGTTGTAGTGAGGCTGGTGTTGGTCTCTTCTCCCAAATTACTAATGATAGAATAAGAGGAAATGGCCTCAAGTTGTGTCAGGGGAGGTTTAGATTAGATATTAGGAAGAAATTCTTCACTGAGAGGGGAGTTAGGCACTGGAACAGCCTGCCCAGGGAGATGGTGGAGTCACCATCCCTGGAGGTGTTTAAAGAACGAATAGATGCTGCGCTTGAGGATATGGTGTAGTGATTAGAGAGATGCTAGGAGAAAGGTTGGACTTGATGACCCTGGAGGTCCTTTCCAACCACAATGATTCTGTGATTCTGTGATTCTGTAGTGTTTTACCATCATACACAGATTAGAGAGCATGGCAGAGATAAAGCATTTGCCCAGGCTGATACGGAACATTCAGCTCAAAATACTTAAAATTAAAAAACATGATATGCCACAGCTTAACTGAAGAGGGTATCTGAGTTTCCCAGGAATTTTTCCCCCACTAGCAAAGGGACCTGAAACACAACTGCTGAATAAGTAGTGAGAAGGCATGTTTACTGGGATGGTGCCAGTGGATACTTTCAGCCTGTCTCTGTTGACAACCATGGCACAGACTCTCCATGCACAAAATTTGGATACCCTATTCCCTAGGAAAAAAAAAAAAGACCATTAGGAGAATAGAGAAAAGGGTTTGAAGAAGTCGCACAGCTCTTCTCACTCTGTCTTTCTCTCTCTGCTCCCAAAGGACCTTGGTAACACATTCCTCCTCGGCTTTTCCAAAGGACCTGCCTTCCAGTTTGAAAGCTACTACTACACCCATGATAAAACTACCAGTCCCACTGACACACACCTTTGCATGATTTATGGACTGTCCAACTTAGACGGGTCCAGCTCTTCCCATGACTGTCATCTGTACTTGAGGAGTTCCTCTGAGGATGTTGGAAGTTGCAGAGGTCACTATCACAGCACTGAAATCTCCTGTGGGTTCCAGCTGAGGAAGGGAGTGACAACAATACCTCTGCTTGTGAAATGCCACCTCTCAATTTCATAGCAATGTACCCATATTTCAGAGAATTTATTCATGAATATTACTTTTTCAGTGGCCTAGTTAATCACTGAGTGAGGGAGTTGGGGAGCAGAGTCTCCCCAGAGAGGTGTGAAGTGGATCCTATCCCTTACCCAAAACAATTGGGAGAGTTTTACTCAGCCATGACACTACCAAGCTTTTGTTTGCTAAGAAAAAGGTTGTCTGGCCCACTCTAGACCCTGTAACTACTAAATTTCAAGATGACAAAAGAGTATAAACTCAATTTCTCTACACAGTGATCTAAAAATTTCTAAAGCATTTTCCAAATGACAGCAACGCACAATGTGCCATTAATCACAGCTGACAAGTTCTTCTGAGCAGCCCTTGATTGTTCCTGATGTTGTGAAACTTTCTTTTTCTTTTGACATCTCTCTGATTGGCATCTCTCTTTAGTGCTTTTGTGACCTTTCTGCTGTATTGATCCACACAAATCACAGGGAAGTGAGCAGTTTCATGAGGGGGCAAAGTTGATAAGAACAGGTCAAATGGTTACCGGCACCTCCACACACCACTATTTTAATGATTGATTAGTGGGAGTGCGGAGGAAGAGCCAAGGACATCAAAATTAGGAAATGATAAGGTCTCAATCAAGAAGTCCTTATAGTTTCTTTTTATGGCCCCTGTTGAAGTCCCTTATCTTCTTAGGTTGATTAGTAATGTGAATAGACTTTGTGTTGCACACGGAGATCATTTTTACAACAGGTTTACTGAAAGATCTGGCTGTTGCCTGCGATGAATTTGGTGGATCCAGTTCGGTGAAGGCAGGTCCTGGCATCAAAAACTGCCCTTCCTTCAATATAGACTTCACATACTGGGTGGCCCCCAGAGGACCCCGGCTGGGAAGCTGAATGCTCTGCAGTTCTGGGGTCAGTGCTGTGTGTGTCTGCACACCTCCTGAGTATCTCACAACGTGCTGCAGCAGAATTGCTGGATGGGTAATTGTCTCCAGCATGACACTTCCTAAGTCCTAGACATGCAGAAACACATGGCAAATTAGCAAAATCTTCAGACGAGCTGATATGCCCACCACAAACGTGGATTGGAATGTGGGAGTGCATAGCAGGGTGAGCCAGGAAGAGGGCTGGCTGCAGCTGAACGCACAAAATCCCCCAGCAAACAGAAATCCTCCACAGAGTCAGCTGTTACAGCACAGAAAGTCTTGCTTTATTCCATTTTTCTCCTTTTCTCCTCATGCATCACTCCACAAGACATGCTGTTCAGAGGGATATGTTAAGCAGGGAGAACAGGCTAGTTGAGAAATAATTTGTAGGATGGGTATCTGAACGCACAATTTTTAATCATCCTTTCACTTCAAACCGCCGTGCAGTTAATATGCAGAACACATATGAACATGGAGAACATATATGAATATGGAGAGCACATACGTGCACTTGCAGTTGAGTGTATCCCTTTCCTGAGAAGCAAAGTACTTTATGTTGTATTAGAAATGGGACAGGCGTATTAGTTTCTGTGATAAACCTCTTTTGAACAGATTTTGAACATTTTTAATGATGTTACAGAGCCTTCTTTTATAACGAGTATGGATACGGGTTCAGTGAAAGGATATACTCACAGCACAGAGAAAAGAATTTATAGCCCTTCGGAATGGGAAGAGCATGTTTTCGTTAATCCATCTTTAGCCCTGCTTAGTGTCTGATCAATACCTTTCAGTATGGTAATGGTCCATATATAGATATCCACCAACTTAGCCATGCTGTATTTTGTATTGAGATAGCTGGTTCTTAAATTTTCATGTTTTCTTCCCCCTGCAGAATCTCAATAAAGAAATAACTAAAATTTCATGGGAAGCCCTGAAAATTCTGAAGAAAACAAAAGTTGAGACTACTGGAAAGAAACAGCTTGTTTATGCCATTTCTTCCACCCCATCTTCCCATCAGACAAAAATATTTAGTTTAAATTTTGTCACCAAAGTCCAATCAAAACATAATAAGTTTTATCCTGCAATTCTTCACCTCACTGAGAAATTAATTGAAATCATCACAGTTTTGTGAAGAGGTTACATTTACTCAGAGAAGTTTTTCAGTAGGAAGTATGCTGATGATTTTTAGAAGAGGTCTCAAAGTTTCATTTTTTGAGAGGTCCTTTTGTGTCAGTAATTCTCCTTGGGTGGTAAAGTTACACATTAATCTCATGGTGATGACAGGAAAGGCCATCCTTCCTTCTTGTTCCTGCTATGGTATCTTAAGCTGATATTGCTTTTTCTTCCTTTCTTGAACAGATAAAAGACCTGCTATTATCACTCTCACAGTACTGGGAACATGTGGTGGAATCACTACTCTACTTGCTGTGTGTAGACACAGACTACCAGTTTACTGGGCTTTTCTGGTTTGGGTTTTTCTGGATGCTCAGTTGAGTTTAACAATGTGAGATGACATTTTCAACACAACCCAATGTCCTAGGGCAGAAGAAGTCCAAAGTCAGAGGAGTGCAGTGGCTTGCTTAAGATTTATAGGCTGAGTTTTAAAGAGTAATAAAGAGTAATGTAATAACATATGGCACTTTGAAGCCTGGAAGGAAAACTACCCTGACGTCTGTACTACTAATCCTAATTATGCCGTACTATTAAGTAATGCAATTATAAACTGCATCATAGATTAAGTGTTTAGGTTATTTCTCTTTCCTAGTTTCATACATTTAATCTTTTGATTTACCATTTCTGTTGGCGACAAACATATGTATCTTATTTTACACCTTGAGTAGCACCTGGCACGAGGAAAATTCGAGGTATGACCTTTTAGGGCAGCAGCAGTGCAAACAACAAACTTCTTCAATAACATCTGATTATCTCAGGTGCAATGCAGCGTTAACTTGGCTGCATTGCTTCCTGTTCTGGTTTAGCAAAGGGATCCACTTGTTCAAGTATGTGCATTTCACTATGGCAATGGCAGCTTATAAATATTCTTCTGCCTAATTGCTCTGAGGAGCTTGTATTGGTTCTAATCATTAAAATGCACCATGCAAGGCTCCTGCAATAGTGACTTTTGCTTTTCAAGTTATGTGGTAGCACCTATATATTGTGCCTATTTACTCATAAAAAAGCACAATACCTGCAGCTTGTCAACAGGATTATAGGCTTTTTTTTTTCCCCTAACCTGGAAGTATGTTTTTGAATGCGGCAGCTCAAATTAGCAAATGCAATGCTTTGTAAGAAGCAGAATAAAAAAAAATTTCTTTTTTTTTTTTGCCTGTTTGTTGTCTTGTGAAGGGTACTCATCATGTCAGACTTTTCTTATCAGATCCCCCCTTTTTTTTTTCTTTTGATGAGAATTAATTTAGATTCCAACCAAAGAGCCAATTGTGAGATGGGCATTATTATTTATGTTAAAATAAGCAAGACTTTGAAATACACTGTGCTATGACAAGACATTAAAATGAAATAATCCTATTCCAGAAATCTTCCAGGTTATGATATTGGGGTTTAGGAATGAAAAAATGGTCAAGTAGTCTAGAAATGAGTAAAACAGTAGCCATTGAATCTGAAGATGGCTGTTTCTATTGTAACTCTGAAAGAGGGATTTTGTGCCTACAAACTGGCTCACTTTTTCTTAACTATATCAATTGCTGCAACTAAAATATNTGCAACTAAAATATTATTTCTTCCTGCCTATTTTGCTTCTTTTATTGTACACACTGCCTTACTCAGATTTCTACTGAAAAGTTCAATAGACTGAAATTAGGAAGTGCTTTTAAATCCCTTGAAACTATTATATCAGTGTGCACAGGATTTTTGCTGTTTATCCTTTATCTTTCCAAACAATTTACAAATTAGTTTTTGAATATGTCACTCTAGCATTAGAAAAATAAAACTAAAAAATTAAAGCCAAAACAGATTTTAAAAAAATATTTCCAAATAATAATTTATAAAATAAAAAATTTTGCTTTGGTTTTTTTTTTTT